>JAUPFR010000233.1:0-57050 GCA_036925125.1 Oreortyx pictus | reverse complement strand
AACACCACACCTCTCCACTCCACTCCACTCCACTCCACTCCACTCCACTCCACTCCACTCCACTCCACTCCACTCCACTCCACTCCTCTCCACTCCACTCCACTCCACTCCACTCCACTGCACTCCACTCCACTCCACTCCACTCCACTCCGTTTTACTCCTCTCCACTCCACTACTCCACTCCACTCCACACCACTCCACTCCACACCTCTCCACTCCACTCCACACCTCTCCACTCCACTCAACACCACACCTCTCCACTCCACTCCACTCCACTCCACTCCACTCCACTCCACTCCACTCCACTCCACTCCACTCCACTCCACTCCTCTCCACTCCACTCCACTCCACTCCACTCCACTCCACTCCGTTTTACTCCTCTCCACTCCACTCCTCTACACTCCACTCCACTCCACTCCACTCCTCTCAAGTCAACACCACACCTCTCCACTCCACTCCACTCCAGTCCACTCCACTCCACTCCACTCCTCTCCGTTTTACTCCTCACCACTCCACTCCACTAAACTCCACTCCACTCCACTCCAGTCCACTCCACTCCACTCCACTCCACTCCACTCCACTCCACTCCACTCCACTCCACTCCGTTTTAATCCTCTCCACTCCACTACTCCACTCCACTCCACACCACTCCACTCCACACCTCTCCACTCCACTCCACACCTCTCCACTCCACTCAACACCACACCTCTCCACTCCACTCCACTCCACTCCACTCCACTCCACTCCACTCCACTCCACTCCACTCCACTCCACTCCACTCCACTCCACTCCACTCCACTCCACTCCACTCCACTCCACTGCACTCCACTCCACTCCACTCCACTCCACTCCACTCCACTCCACTCCGTTTTACTCCTCTCCACTCCACTACTCCACTCCACTCCACACCACTCCACTCCACACCTCTCCACTCCACTCCACACCTCTCCACTCCACTCAACACCACACCTCTCCACTCCACTCCACTCCACTCCACTCCACTCCACTCCACTCCACTCCACTCCACTCCACTCCACTCCACTGCACTCTACTCCACTCCACTCCACTTCACCTCACTCCAGTCCACACCACACCACACCTCTCCACTCCACTCCACTCCACTCCACTCCACTCCACTCCACTCCACTCCTCTCAAGTCAACACCACACCTCTCCACTCCACTCCACTCCAGTCCACTCCACTCCACTCCACTCCTCTCCGTTTTACTCCTCACCACTCCACTCCACTAAACTCCACTCCACTCCACTCCAGTCCACTCCACTCCACTCCACTCCACTCCACTCCACTCCACTCCACTCCACTCCGTTTTACTCCTCTCCACTCCACTACTCCACTCCACTCCACACCACTCCACTCCACACCTCTCCACTCCACTCCACACCTCTCCACTCCACTCAACACCACACCTCTCCACTCCACTCCACTCCACTCCACTCCACTCCACTCCACTCCACTCCACTCCACTCCACTCCACTCCACTCCACTCCTCTCCACTCCACTCCACTCCACTCCACTCCACTGCACTCCACTCCACTCCACTCCACTCCACTCCGTTTTACTCCTCTCCACTCCACACCACTCCACTCCACACCTCTCCACTCCACTCCACACCTCTCCACTCCACTCAACACCACACCTCTCCACTCCACTCCACTCCACTCCACTCCACTCCACTCCACTCCACTCCACTCCACTCCACTGCACTCTACTCCACTCCACTCCACTCCACTGCACTCTACTCCACTCCACTCCACTTCACCTCACTCCAGTCCACACCACACCACACCTCTCCACTCCACTCCACTCCACTCCACTCCACTCCACTCCACTCCACTCCACTCCACTCCACTCCACTCCAGTCCACTCCACTCCACTCCACTCTACACTACTTTACTACTCTCCACTCAACACCACTATACTCCGCACCAAACCTCTCCACACTACACCTCTCCACTCCTCTCCACTCCACTCCACTCCTCTCCACTCCACTCCACTCCACTCCACTCCACTCCACTCCACTCCACTCCGTTTTACTCCTCTCCACTTCACTTCACTCCACTCCACTCCACTCCACTCCACTCCACTCCACTCCACACCACACCTCTCCAATACACTCCACTCCACTCTACTCCACTCCACTCCACTCCACTTCACTCCACTCCGTTTTACTCCTCTCCACTCCACTCCACTCCACTCCACTCCACTCCACTCCACTCCACTCCACTCCACTCCACTCCACTCCACTCCACTCCACTCCACACCTCTCCACTCCACTCCACTCCACACCACTCCGTTTTACTCCTGTCCACTCCACTCCACTGCACTCCACTGCACTCCACTGCACTCCACTCCACTCCACTCCACTCCCCTCCACTCTACTCCACTCAACACCACACCTCTCCACTCCACTCCACTCTGCTCCGCACCACTCCACTCCACTCCACTCCACTCCACTCCACACCACACCTCTCCACTCCACTCTACTCCACACCACCCCACTTCATACCACACCCCTCCACTCCACTCCACTCCTCTCCACTCCACTCCACTCCACTCCACTCCTCTCCACTCCACTCCACTCCACTCCACTCCACTCCACTCCACTCCACTCCACTCCACTGCACACCCCTGCACTCCGCTCCACTCCACTCCACTCCACTCTACTCCACTCCACTCCACTTCACTTCAGTCCAGTCCACACCTCTCCACTCCACTCCACTCCACTCCACTCCACTCCACTCCACTCCACTCCACTCCACTCCACTCCACACCTCTCCACTCCACTCCACACCACACCTCTCCACTCCACTCCACTCCACTCCACTCCACTCCACTCCACTCCACTCCACTCCACTCCACTCCTCTCCACTCCACTCCACTCCTCTCCACTCCACTCCACTCCACTCCACTGCACTCCACTGCACTCCACTGCACTCCGCTCCACTCCACTCCACTCCACTCTACTCCACTCCACTCCACTTCACTTCACTCCAGTCCACACCACACCTCTCCACTCCACTCCACTCCACTCCACTCCACTCCACTCCACTCCACTCCACTCTACTCCACTCTACTCCACTCCACTCCGTTTTACTCCTCTCCACTCCACTCCTCTCCACTCCACTCCACTCCACTCCACTCCACTCCACTCCACTCCACTCCACTCCACTCCACTCCACTCCACACCTCTCCACTCCACTCCACTCCACTCCGTTTTACTCCTGTCCACTCCACTCCACTCCACTCCACTGCACTCCACTGCACTCCACTCCACTCCACTCCACTCCCCTCCACTCTACTCCACTCAACACCACAACTCTCCACTCCACTCCACTCTGCTCCGCACCACTCCACTCCACTCCACTCCACTCCACTCCACTCCACTCCACACCACACCTCTCCACTCCACTCTACTCCACACCACCCCACTTCATACCACACCCCTCCACTCCACTCCAGTCCACTCCACTCCTCTCCACTCCACTCCACTCCACTCCACTCCACTCCACTCCACTCCACTCCACTCCACTCCTCTCCACTCCACTCCACTCCACTCCACTCCACTCCACTCCACTCCACTCCACTCCACTGCACACCCCTGCACTCCGCTCCACTCCACTCCACTCCACTCTACTCCACTCCACTCCACTTCACTCCAGTCCAGTCCACACCTCTCCACTCCACTCCACACCACTCCACTCCACTCCACTCCACACCTCTCCACTCCACTCCACACCACACCTCTCCACTCCACTCCACTCCACTCCACTCCACTCCACTCCTCTCCACTCCACTGCACTCCTCTCCACTCCACTCCACTCCACTCCACTCCACTCCACTCCACTGCACTCCACTGCACTCCACTCCACTCCACTCCACTCCACTCCACTCCACTCCACTCCACTCCACTCCACTCCACTCCACTCCTCACCTCTCCACTCCACTCCACACCACACCTCTCCACTCCACTCCACTCCACTCCACTCCACTCCACTCCTCTCCACTCCACTCCACTCCACTCCACTCCACTCCACTCCACTCCACTCCACTTCACTCCACTCCACTCCTCTCCGTTTTACTCCTCACCACTCCACTCCACTAAACTCCACTCCACTCCACTCCACACCACTTTACTAGTCTCCACTCAACACCACTATACTCCACACCAAACCTCTCCACACCACACCTCTCCACTCCTCTCCACTCCACTCCACTCCACTCCACTCCACTCCACTCCACTCCACTCCACTCCACTCCACTCCACTCCACTCCACTCCACTCCACTCCACTCCACTCCACTCCGTTTTACTCCTCTCCACTCCACTACTCCAGTCCACTCCACACCACTCCACTCCACACCTCTCCACTCCACGCCACACCTCTCCACTCCACTCAACACCACACCTCTCCACTCCACTCCACTCCACTCCACTCCACTCCACTCCACTCCACTCCACTCCACTCCACTCCACTCCGTTTTACTCCTTTCCACTCCACTCCTCTACACTCCACTCCACTCCACTCCACTCCTCTCAAGTCAACACCACACCTCTCCACTCCACTCCACTCCACTCCACTCCACACCTCTCCACTCCACTCCACACCACACCTCTCCACTCCACTCCACTCCACTCCACTCCACTCCACTCCACTCCACTCCACTCCACTCCACTCCACTCCACTTCACTCCAGTCCACACCACACCTCTCCACTCCACTCCACTCCACTCCACTCCACTCCACTCCACTCAACTCCACTCCACTCCACTCCACTCCACACCTCTCCACTCCACTCCTCACCTCTCCACTCCACTCCACACCACACCTCTCCACTCCACTCCACTCCACTCCACTCCACTCCACTCCACTCCACTCCACTCCACTCCACTCCACTCCACTCCTCTCCACTCCACTCCACTCCACTCCACTCCACTCCACTCCACTCCACTCCTCTCCGTTTTACTCCTCACCACTCCACTCCACTAAACTCCACTCCACTCCACTCCAGTCCACTCCACTCCACTCCACTCCACTCCACTCCACTCCGTTTTACTCCTCTCCACTCCACTACTCCACTCCACTCCACACCACTCCACTCCACACCTCTCCACTCCACTCCACACCTCTCCACTCCACTCAACACCACACCTCTCCACTCCACTCCACTCCACTCCACTCCACTCCACTCCACTCCACTCCACTCCACTCCACTCCACTCCTCTCCACTCCACTCCACTCCACTCCACTCCACTCCACTCCACTCCACTCCACTCCACTCCACTCCGTTTTACTCCTCTCCACTCCACTACTCCACTCCACTCCACACCACTCCACTCCACACCTCTCCACTCCACTCCACACCTCTCCACTCCACTCAACACCACACCTCTCCACTCCACTCCACTCCACTCCACTCCACTCCACTCCACTCCACTCCACTCCACTCCACTCCACTCCACTCCACTCCACTCCACTCCTCTCCACTCCACTCCACTCCACTCCACTCCACTCCACTCCGTTTTACTCCTCTCCACTCCACTCCTCTACACTCCACTCCACTCCACTCCACTCCTCTCAAGTCAACACCACACCTCTCCACTCCACTCCACTCCAGTCCACTCCACTCCACTCCACTGCACTCCCCTGCACTCCGCTCCACTCCACTCCACTGCACTCTACTCCACTCCACTCCACTTCACCTCACTCCAGTCCACACCACACCACACCTCTCCACTCCACTCCACTCCACTCCACTCCACTCCACTCCACTCCACTCCACTCCACTCCAGTCCACTCCACTCCACTCCACTCTACACTACTTTACTACTCTCCACTCAACACCACTATACTCCGCACCAAACCTCTCCACACTACACCTCTCCACTCCTCTCCACTCCACTCCACTCCTCTCCACTCCACTCCACTCCACTCCACTCCACTCCACTCCACTCCACTCCACTCCACTCCGTTTTACTCCTCTCCACTTCACTTCACTCCACTCCACTCCACTCCACTCCACTCCACTCCACTCCACTCCACTCCACTCCACACCACACCTCTCCAATACACTCCACTCCACTCTACTCCACTCCACTCCACTCCACTTCACTCCACTCCGTTTTACTCCTCTCCACTCCACTCCACTCCACTCCACTCCACTCCACTCCACTCCACTCCACTCCACTCCACTCCACACCTCTCCACTCCACTCCACTCCACACCACTCCGTTTTACTCCTGTCCACTCCACTCCACTGCACTCCACTGCACTCCACTGCACTCCACTCCACTCCACTCCACTCCCCTCCACTCTACTCCACTCAACACCACACCTCTCCACTCCACTCCACTCTGCTCCGCACCACTCCACTCCACTCCACTCCACTCCACTCCACTCCACTCCACTCCACTCCACTCCACTCCACTCCACTCCACTCCACACCACACCTCTCCACTCCACTCTACTCCACACCACCCCACTTCATACCACACCCCTCCACTCCACTCCACTCCTCTCCACTCCACTCCACTCCACTCCACTCCACTCCACTCCACTCCACTCCACTCCACTCCACTCCACTCCACTCCTCTCCACTCCACTCCACTCCACTCCACTCCACTGCACACCCCTGCACTCCGCTCCACTCCACTCCACTCCACTCTACTCCACTCCACTCCACTTCACTTCAGTCCAGTCCACACCTCTCCACTCCACTCCACTCCACTCCACTCCACTCCACTCCACTCCACTCCACACCACACCTCTCCACTCCACTCCACTCCACTCCACTCCACTCCACTCCTCTCCACTCCACTCCACTCCTCTCCACTCCACTCCACTCCACTCCACTGCACTCCACTGCACTCCACTGCACTCCGCTCCACTCCACTCCACTCCACTCTACTCCACTCCACTCCACTTCACTTCACTCCAGTCCACACCACACCTCTCCACTCCACTCCACTCCACTCTACTCCACTCTACTCCACTCCACTCCGTTTTACTCCTCTCCACTCCACTCCTCTCCACTCCACTCCACTCCACTCCACTCCACTCCACTCCACTCCACTCCACTCCACTCCACTCCACTCCACTCCACTCCACTCCACTCCACTCCACACCTCTCCACTCCACTCCACTCCACTCCGTTTTACTCCTGTCCACTCCACTCCACTGCACTCCACTGCACTCCACTGCACTCCACTCCACTCCACTCCACTCCACTCCCCTCCACTCTACTCCACTCAACACCACAACTCTCCACTCCACTCCACTCTGCTCCGCACCACTCCACTCCACTCCACTCCACTCCACTCCACTCCACTCCACTCCACTTCACTCCAGTCCACACCACACCTCTCCACTCCACTCCACTCCACTCCACTCCACTCAACTCCACTCCACTCCACTCCACTCCACACCTCTCCACTCCACTCCTCACCTCTCCACTCCACTCCACACCACACCTCTCCACTCCACTCCACTCCACTCCACTCCACTCCACTCCACTCCACTCCACTCCTCTCCACTCCACTCCACTCCACTCCACTCCACTTCACTCCACTCCACTCCTCTCCGTTTTACTCCTCACCACTCCACTCCACTAAACTCCACTCCACTCCACTCCAGTCCACTCCACTCCACTCCACTCCACTCCACTCCACTCCACTCCGTTTTACTCCTCTCCACTCCACTACTCCACTCCACTCCACACCACTCCACTCCACACCTCTCCACTCCACTCCACACCTCTCCACTCCACTCAACACCACACCTCTCCACTCCACTCCACTCCACTCCACTCCACTCCACTCCACTCCACTCCACTCCACTCCACTCCACTCCACTCCTCTCCACTCCACTCCACTCCACTCCACTCCACTGCACTCCACTCCACTCCACTCCACTCCACTCCGTTTTACTCCTCTCCACTCCACTACTCCACTCCACTCCACACCACTCCACTCCACACCTCTCCACTCCACTCCACACCTCTCCACTCCACTCAACACCACACCTCTCCACTCCACTCCACTCCACTCCACTCCACTCCACTCCACTCCACTCCACTCCACTCCACTCCTCTCCACTCCACTCCACTCCACTCCACTCCACTCCACTCCGTTTTACTCCTCTCCACTCCACTCCTCTACACTCCACTCCACTCCACTCCACTCCTCTCAAGTCAACACCACACCTCTCCACTCCACTCCACTCCAGTCCACTCCACTCCACTCCACTCCTCTCCGTTTTACTCCTCACCACTCCACTCCACTAAACTCCACTCCACTCCACTCCACTCCACTCCACTCCACTCCACTCCACTCCACTCCACTCCACTCCACTCCACTCCGTTTTAATCCTCTCCACTCCACTACTCCACTCCACTCCACACCACTCCACTCCACACCTCTCCACTCCACTCCACACCTCTCCACTCCACTCAACACCACACCTCTCCACTCCACTCCACTCCACTCCACTCCACTCCACTCCACTCCACTCCACTCCACTCCACTCCACTCCACTCCACTCCACTCCACTCCACTCCACTCCACTCCACTCCACTGCACTCCACTCCACTCCACTCCACTCCACTCCACTCCACTCCACTCCGTTTTACTCCTCTCCACTCCACTACTCCACTCCACTCCACACCACTCCACTCCACACCTCTCCACTCCACTCCACACCTCTCCACTCCACTCAACACCACACCTCTCCACTCCACTCCACTCCACTCCACTCCACTCCACTCCACTCCACTCCACTCCACTCCACTCCACTGCACTCTACTCCACTCCACTCCACTTCACCTCACTCCAGTCCACACCACACCACACCTCTCCACTCCACTCCACTCCACTCCACTCCACTCCACTCCACTCCACTCCTCTCAAGTCAACACCACACCTCTCCACTCCACTCCACTCCAGTCCACTCCACTCCACTCCACTCCTCTCCGTTTTACTCCTCACCACTCCACTCCACTAAACTCCACTCCACTCCACTCCAGTCCACTCCACTCCACTCCACTCCACTCCACTCCACTCCACTCCACTCCACTCCGTTTTACTCCTCTCCACTCCACTACTCCACTCCACTCCACACCACTCCACTCCACACCTCTCCACTCCACTCCACACCTCTCCACTCCACTCAACACCACACCTCTCCACTCCACTCCACTCCACTCCACTCCACTCCACTCCACTCCACTCCACTCCACTCCACTCCACTCCACTCCACTCCTCTCCACTCCACTCCACTCCACTCCACTCCACTGCACTCCACTCCACTCCACTCCACTCCACTCCGTTTTACTCCTCTCCACTCCACACCACTCCACTCCACACCTCTCCACTCCACTCCACACCTCTCCACTCCACTCAACACCACACCTCTCCACTCCACTCCACTCCACTCCACTCCACTCCACTCCACTCCACTCCACTCCACTCCACTCCACTCCACTGCACTCTACTCCACTCCACTCCACTCCACTGCACTCTACTCCACTCCACTCCACTTCACCTCACTCCACTCCACTCCACTCCACTCCACTCCGTTTTACTCCTCTCCACTTCACTTCACTCCACTCCACTCCACTCCACTCCACTCCACTCCACTCCACTCCACTCCACTCCACTCCACTCCACTTCACACCTCTCCACTCCACTCCACTCCACTCCGTTTTACTCCTGTCCACTCCACTCCACTGCACTCCACTGCACTCCACTGCACTCCACTGCACTCCACTCCACTCCCCTCCACTCTACTCCACTCAACACCACACCTCTCCACTCCACTCCACTCTGCTCCGCACCACTCCACTCCACTCCACTCCACTCCACTCCACTCCACTCCACTCCACTCCACTCCACTCCACTCCACACCGCACCTCTCCACTCCACTCTACTCCACACCACCCCACTTCATACCACACCCCTCCACTCCACTCCACTCCACTCCACTCCTCTCCACTCCACTCCACTCCACTCCACTCCACTCCACTCCACTCCACTCCACTCCACTCCACTCCACTCCACTCCTCTCCACTCCACTCCACTCCACTCCACTCCACTGCACAACCCTGCACTCCGCTCCACTCCACTCCACTCCACTCTACTCCACTCCACTCCACTTCACTCCAGTCCAGTCCACACCTCTCCACTCCACTCCACACCACTCCACTCCACTCCACACCTCTCCACTCCACTCCACACCACACCTCTCCACTCCAATCCACTCCACTCCACTCCACTCCACTCCACTCCACTCCACTCCTCTCCACTCCACTCCATTCCTCTCCACTCCACTCCACTCCACTCCACTCCACTCCACTGCACTCCACTGCACTACACTCCACTCCGCTCCACTCCACTCCACTCCACTCCACTCCACTCCACTCCACTCCACTTCGCTTCACTCCAGTCCACACCATACCTCTCCACTCCACTCCACTCCACTCCACTCCACTCCACTCCACTCCACTCCACTCCACTCCAATCCTCTCCACTCCACTCCACTCCACTCCACTCCACTCCACTCCACTTCACTCCACTCCACTCCTCTCCGTTTTACTCCTCACCACTCCACTCCACTAAACTCCACTCCACTCCACTCCACACCACTTTACTAGTCTCCACTCAACACCACTATACTCCACAGCAAACCTCTCCACACCACACCTCTCCACTCCTCTCCACTCCACTTCACTCCACTCCACTCCACTCCACTCCACTGCACTCCACTCCACTCCACTCCACTCCACTCCACTCCACTCCGTTTTACTCCTCTCCACTCCACTACTCCAGTCCACTCCACACCACTCCACTCCACACCTCTCCACTCCACGCCACACCTCTCCACCCCTCTCAACACCACACCTCTCCACTCCACTCCACTCCACTCCACTCCACTCCACTCCACTCCACTCCACTCCACTCCACTCCACTCCACTCCACTCCACTCCACTCCACTCCACTCCACTCCGTTTTACTCCTCTCCACTCCACTCCTCTACACTCCACTCCACTCCACTCCACTCCTCTCAAGTCAACACCACACCTCTCCACTCCACTCCACTGCTCTCCACTGCACTCCGCTCCACTCCACTCCACTCCACTCTACTCCACTCCACTCCACTTCACCTCACTCCAGTCCACACCACACCACACCTCTCCACTCCACTCCACTCCACTCCACTCCACTCCACTCCACTCCACTCCACTCCACTCCACTCCACTCCACTCCACTCCACACTACTTTACTACTCTCCACTCAACACCACTATACTCCGCACCAAACCTCTCCACACTACACCTCTCCACTCCTCTCCACTCCACTCCACTCCACTCCACTCCGTTTTACTCCACTCCACTCCACTCCACTCCACTCCACTCCACTCCACTCCACTCCACTCCACTGCACTCCGTTTTACTCCTCTCCACTCCACTCCACTCACTCCACTCCACTCCACTCCACTCCGTTTTACTCCTCTCCGCTCCACTCCACTCCACTCCGTTTTACTCCTCTCCACTCCACTCCACTCACTCCACTCCACTCCACTCCACTCCACTCCACTCCACTCCACTCCACTCCATTCCACTCCACTCCACTCCACTCCACTCCACACCTCTCCACTCCACTCCACTCCACTCCACTCCACTCCACTCCACTCCACTCCGTTTTACTCCTGTCCACTCCACTCCACTGCACTCCACTGCTCTCCACTCCAATCCACTCCACTCCACTCCACTCCATACCACACCCCTCCACTCCACTCCAGTCAACTCCACTCCTCTCCACTCCGCTCCACTCCACTCCACTCCACTCCACTCCTCTCCACTCCACTCCACTCCACTCCACTGCACTCCACTGCACTCCACTGCACTCCGCTCCACTCCACTCCACTCCACTCTACTCCACTCCACTCCACTTCACTTCACTCCAGTCCACACCACACCTCTCCACTCCACTCCACTCCACTCCACTCTACTCCGTTTTACTCCTCTCCACTCAACTCCTCTCCACTCCACTCCACTCCACTCCACTCCGTTTTACTCCACTCCACTCCACTCCACTCCACTCCACTCCACTCCACGCCGTTTTACTCCACACCACTCCACTCCACTCCATACCACACCTCTCCACTCCACTCCACTCCACTCCACTCCTCTCCACTCCATTCCACTCCACTCCACTCCACTCCACTCCACTGCACTCCACTGCACTCCGCTCCACTCCACTCTACTCCACTCCACTCCACTTCACTCCAGTCCACACCACACCTCTCCACTCCACTCCACTCCACTCCACTCCACTCCACTCCACTCCACTCCACTCCACTCCACACCTCTCCACTCCACTCCACACCACACCTCTCCACTCCACTCCACTCCACTCCACTCCGTTTTACTCCTCTCCACTCCATTCCACCCCACTCCATACCACACCCCTCCACTCCACTCCAGTCCACTCCACTACTCTCCACACCTCTCCACTCCTCTCCACTCCACTCCACTCCACTCCACTCCACTCCACTCCACTCCGTTTTACTCCTATCCACTGCACTCCACTGCATTCCACTGCACTCCACTGCACTCCACTGTACTCCACTGCACTCCACTGCACTCCACTCCACTCCACTCCACTCCACTCCACTCCACTCCACTCCACACCACTCCACTCCA
This sequence comes from Oreortyx pictus, assembly GCA_036925125.1. Lineage (NCBI taxonomy): Eukaryota > Metazoa > Chordata > Aves > Galliformes > Odontophoridae > Oreortyx > Oreortyx pictus. Next base: position 44,336 of record JAUPFR010000233.1, on the reverse strand, counting down.
CACCTCTCCACTCCACTCCACACCTCTCCACTCCACTCAACACCACACCTCTCCACTCCACTCCACTCCACTCCACTCCACTCCACTCCACTCCACTCCACTCCACTCCTCTACACTACACTCCACTCCACTCCACTCCACTCCACTCCACTCCACTCCTCTCAAGTCAACACCACACCTCTCCACTCCACTCCACTCCACTCCACTGCACTCCACTCCACTCCGCTGCACTCCACTGCACTCCGCTGCTCTCCACTCCACTCCACTTCACCTCACTCCAGTCCACACCACACCACTCCTCTCCACTCCACTCCACTCCACTCCACTCCACTCCACTCCACTCCACTCCACTCCACTCCACTCCACAACTCTCCAATCCACTCCACTCCACTCCACTCCACTCCACTCCACTCCACTCCGTTTTACTCCTCTCCACTCCACTCCACTCCACTCCAGTCCACTCCACTCCACTCCACACCACACCTCTCCACTCCACTCCACTCCACTCCACTCCACTCCACTCCACTCCACTCCACTCCATTTTACTCCTCTCCACTCCACTCCACTCCACTCCACTCCACTCCACTCCACTCCACTCCACTCCACTCCACTCCACTCCACTCAACACCACACCTCTCTACTCCACTCCACTCCGCTCCGCACCACTCTACTCCACTCCACTCCACTCCACTCCAGTCCACTCCACTCCACTCCACACCACACCTCTCCACTCCACTCCACTCCACTCCACTCCACTCCACTCCACTCCACTCCACTCCACTCCACACCACACCTCTCCACTCCACTCCACTCCACTCCACTCCACTCCACTCCACTCCACTCCACTCCACTCCACTCCACACCTCTCCACTCCACTCCACTCCACTCCACTCCACTCCGTTTTACTCCTCTCCACTCCACTCCACTCCACTCCACTCCACTCCACTCCACTCCACTCCACTCCACTCCACTCCACTCCACTCCACTCCACACCTCTCCACTCCACTCCACTCCACTCCACTCCATTTTACTCCTGTCCACTCCACTCCACTGCACTCCACTGCACTCCACTCCCCTCCACTCTACTCCACTCAACACCACACCTCTCCACTCCACTCCACTCCGCTCCGCACCACTCTACTCCACTCCACTCCACTCCACTCCACTCCACACCACACCTCTCCACTGCACTCTACTCCACTCCACCCCACTCCATACCACACCCCTCCACTCCACTCCAGTCCACTCCACTCCTCTCCACTCCACTCCACTCCACTCCACTCCACTCCACTCCACTCCACTCCACTCCTCTCCACTCCACTCCACTCCACTCCACTCCACTCCACTCCACACCTCTCCACTCCACTCCACTCCACTCCACTCCGTTTTACTCCTGTCCACTCCACTCCACTGCACTCCACTGCACTCCACTCCCCTCCACTCTACTCCACTCAACACCACACCTCTCCACTCCACTCCACTCCGCTCCGCACCACCCCACTCCATACCACACCCCTCCACTCCACTCCAGTCCACTCCACTCCAGTCCACTCCACTCCTCTCCACTCCACTCCACTCCACTCCACTCCACTCCACTCCACTCCACTCCTCTCCACTCCACTCCACTCCACTCCACTCCACTCCACGCCAAACCTCTCCACTCCACTCCACACCACACCACTCCACTCCACTCCACTCCACTCCACTCCACTCCACTCCACTCCACTCCACTCCACTCCACTCCACTCCACTCCACTCCACTCCACTCCACTCCGTTTTACTCCTCTCCACTCCACTCCACCCCACTCCATACCACACCACTCCACTCCACTCCAGTCCACTGCACTCCTCTCCACTCCACTCCGCTCCAGTCCACTCCACTCCACTCCACTCCACTCCACTCCTCTCCACTCCACTCCACTCCACTCCACTCCACTCCACTCCACTCCACTCCACTCCACTCCACTCCGTTTTACTCCTCTCCACTCCACTCCTCTCCACTCCACTCCACTCCACTCCACTCAACACCACACCTCTCCACTCCACTCCACTCCACTCCACTCCACTCCACTCCACTCCACTCTACTCCACTCCACTCCACTCCACTCCGTTTTACTCCTCTCCACTCCACTCCTCTCCACTCCACTCCACTCCACTCCACTCCACTCCACACCTCTCCACTCCACTCCACTCCACTCCACTCCACTCCACTCCACTCCACTCCACTCCACTCCACTCCACTCCACTCCACTCCACTCCACTCCACTCCACTCCGTTTTACTCCTCTCCACTCCACTACTCCACTCCACTCCACACCACTCCACTCCACACCTCTCCTCTCCACTCCACACCTCTCCACTCCACTCAACAACACACCTCTCCACTCCACTCCACTCCACTCCACTCCACTCCACTCCACTCCACTCCACTCCACTTCACTCCACTCCACTCTACTCCACTCCACTCCACTCCACTCCGTTTTACTCCTCTCCACTCCACTCCTCTCCACTCCACTCCACTCCACTCCACTCCACTCCACTCCACTCCACTCCACTCCACTCCACTCCACTCCACTCCACTCCACTCCACTCCACACCTCTCCACTCCACTCCACTCCACTCCACTCCACTCCACTCCACTCCACTCCGTTTTACTCCTGTCCTCTCCACTCCACTGCACTCCACTCCACTCCACTCCACTCCGTTTTACTCCACACCTCTCCACTCCACTCCACTCCACTCCACTCCTCTCCACTCCACTCCACTCCACTCCACTCCACTCCACTCCACTCCACTGCACTCCACTGCACTCCGCTCCACTCCACTCTACTCCACTCCACTCCACTTCACTCCAGTCCACACCACACCTCTCCACTCCACTCCACTCCACTCCACTCCACTCCACTCCACTCCACTCTACTCCACTCCACTCCACTTCACTTCACTCCAGTCCAGTCCACACCTCTCCACTCCACTCCACTCCACTCCACTCCACTCCACACCTCTCCACTCCACTCCACACTACACCTCTCCACTCCACTCCACTCCACTCCTCTCCACTCCACTCCACTCCTCTCCACTCCACTCCACTCCACTGCACTCCACTGCACTCCACTGCACTCTGCTCCACTCCACTCCACTCCACTCTACTCCACTCCACTCCACTTCACTTCACTCCAGTCCACACCACACCTCTCCACTCCACTCCACTCCACTCCACTCCACTCCACTCCACTCCACTCCACTCCACTCCACTCCACTCCACTCCACACCTCTCCACTCCAGTCCACACCACACCTCTCCACTCCACTCCACTCCACTCCACTCCACTCCTCTCCACTCCACTCCACTCCACTCCACTCCACTCCACTCCACTCCACTCCACTTCACTCCACTCCACTCCTCTCCGTTTTACTCCTCACCACTCCACTCCACTAAACTCCACTCCACTCCACTCCACACCACTTTACTAGTCTCCACTCAACACCACTATACTCCACACCAAACCTCTCCACACCACACCTCTCCACTCCTCTCCACTCCACTCCACTCCACTCCACTCCACTCCACTCCACTCCACTCCACTCCACTCCACTCCACTCCACTCCACTCCACTCCACTCCACTCTGTTTTACTCCTCTCCACTCCACTACTCCACTCCACTCCACACCACTCCACTCCACACCTCTCCACTCCACTCCACACCTCTCCACTCCACTCAACACCACACCTCTCCACTCCACTCCACTCCACTCCACTCCACTCCACTCCACTCCACTCCACTCCATTCCACTCCACTCCACTCCACTCCACTCCACTCCTCTCCACTCCACTCCACTCCACTCCACTCCACTCCACTCCACTCCACTCCACTCCGTTTTACTCCTCTCCACTCCACTCCTCTACACTCCACTCCACACCACTCCACTCCACTCCACTCCACTCCACTCCACTCCACTCCACTCCTCTCAAGTCAACACCACACCTCTCCACTCCACTCCACTCCAGTCCACTCCACTCCACTCCACTGCACTCCACTGCACTCCGCTCCACTCCACTCCACTCCACTCTACTCCACTCCACTCCACTTCACCTCACTCCAGTCCACACCACACCACACCTCTCCACTCCACTCCACTCCACTCCACTCCACTCCACTCCACTCCACTCCACTCCACTTCACTCCACTCCACTCCACTCCACTCCACTCCACTCCACTCCACTCCACTCCACACTACTTTACTACTCTCCACTCAACACCACTATACTCCGCACCAAACCATTCCACACTACACCTCTCCACTCCACTCAACACCACACCTCTCCACTCCACTCCACTCCACACCTCTCCACTCCACTCCACTCCACTCCACTCCACTCCACTCGACTCCACTCCACTCCACTCCACTCCACTCCACTCCACTCCACTATTCTCCACTCCACTCCACTCCACTCCACTCCACTCCACTCCGTTTTACTCCTCTCCACTCCACTCCTCTACACTCCACTCCACTCCACTCCTCTCAAGTCAACACCACACCTCTCCACTCCACTCCACTCCAGTCCACTCCAGTCCACTCCACTCCACTCCACTCCACTCCACTCCACTCCGTTTTACTCCTCTCCACTCCATTCCACCCCACTCCATACTACACCCCTCCACTCCACTCCAGTCCACTCCACTACTCTCCACACCTCTCCACTCCTCTCCACTCCACTCCACTCCACTCCACTCCACTCCACTCCACTCCGTTTTACTCCTATCCACTGCACTCCACTGCACTCCACTGCACTCCACTGCACTCCACTGCACTCCACTCCACTCCACTCCACTCCACTCCACTCCACTCCACTCAACACCACACCTCTCCAGTCCACTCCACTCCGCTCCGCACCACTCTACTCCACTCCACTCCACTCCACTCCACTCCACTCCACTCCACTCCGTTTTACTCCTATCCACTGCACTCCACTGCATTCCACTGCACTCCACTGCACTCCACTGCACTCCACTGCACTCCACTCCACTCCACTCCACTCCACTCCACTCAACACCACACCTCTCCAGTCCACTCCACTCCGCTCCGCACCACTCTACTCCACTCCACTCCACTCCATACCACACCCCTCCACTCCACTCCAGTCCACTCCACTCCTCTCCACTCCACTCCACTCCAGTCCACTCCACTCCACTCCACTCCAATCCTCTCCACTCCACTCCACTCCACTCCACTCCACTCCACTCCACTGCACTCCACTCCACTCCACACCACACCTCTCCACTCCACTCTACTCCACTCAACTCCACTCCATACCACACCCCTCCACTCCACTCCAGTCCACTCCACTCCTCTCCACTCCACTCCACTCCAGTCCACTCCACTCCACTCCACTCCACTCCAATCCTCTCCACTCCACTCCACTCCACTCCACTCCACTCCACTCCACTGCACTCCGCTCCACTCCACTCCACTCCACTCTTCTCCACTCCACTCCACTTCACTTCAGTCCACACCACACCTCTCCACTCCACTCCACTCCACTCCACTCCACTCCACTCCACTCCACTCCACTCCACTCCACTCCACTCCACTCCACTCCACTCCAGTCCACTCCACTCCACTCCACTCCACTCCAATCCTCTCCACTCCACTCCACTCCACTCCACTCCACTCCACTCCACTGCACTCCACTCCACTCCACACCACACCTCTCCACTCCACTCTACTCCACTCAACTCCACTCCATACCACACCCCTCCACTCCACTCCAGTCCACTCCACTCCTCTCCACTCCACTCCACTCCAGTCCACTCCACTCCACTCCACTCCACTCCAATCCTCTCCACTCCACTCCACTCCACTCCACTCCACTCCACTCCACTGCACTCCGCTCCACTCCACTCCACTCCACTCTTCTCCACTCCACTCCACTTCACTTCAGTCCACACCACACCTCTCCACTCCACTCCACTCCACTCCACTCCACTCCACTCCACTCCACTCCACTCCACTCCACTCCACTCCACTCCACTCCACTCCACTCCACTCCACACCACACCTCTCCACTCCACTCCACTCCACTCCACTCCACTCCCCCACACTCCACTCCACTCCACTCCACTCCACTCCACTCCACACCTCTCCACTCCACTCCACACCACACCTCTCCACTCCACTCCACTGCACTCCACTCCACTCCACACCACACCTCTCCACTCCACTCTACTCCACTCAACTCCACTCCATTCCACACCCCTCCACTCCACTCCAGTCCACTCCACTCCTCTCCACTCCACTCCACTCCAGTCCACTCCACTCCACTCCAATCCTCTCCACTCCACTCCACTCCACTCCACTCCACTCCACTCCACTCCACTCCACTCCACTCCACTCCACTCCACTGCACTCCGCTCCACTCCACTCCACTCCACTCTTCTCCACTCCACTCCACTTCACTTCACTCCAGTCCACACCACACCTCTCCACTCCACTCCACTCCACTCCACTCCACTCCACTCCACTCCACTCCACTCCACTCCACTCCACTCCACTCCACACCTCTCCACTCCACTCCACACCACACCTCTCCACTCCACTCCTCTCCTCTCCACTCCACTCCACTCCACTCCACTCCACACCTCTCCACTCCACTCCACTCCACACCACACCTCTCCACTCCACTCCACTGCACTCCACTCCACTCCACTCCACTCCACTCCACTCCACTCCACTCCTCTCCACTCCACTCTACTCCACTCCACTCCACTCCACTCCACTGCACTCCGCTCCACTCCACTCCATTCCACTCTACTCCACTCCACTCCACTTCACTTCACTCCAGTCCACACCACACCTCTCCACTCCACTCCACTCCACTCCACTCCACTCCACTCCACTCCACTCCACTCCACTCCACTCCACTCCACTCCACTCCACTCCACTCCACACCTCTCCACTCCACTCCACACCACACCTCTCCACTCCACTCCACTCCACTCCACTCCACTCCACTCCTCTCCACTCCACTCCACTCCACTCCACTCCACTCCACTCCACTCCACTCCACTCCACTCCACTCCTCTCCGTTTTACTCCTCACCACTCCACTCCACTAAACTCCACTCCACTCCACTCCACACCACTTTACTAGTCTCCACTCAACACCACTATACTCCACACCAAACCTCTCCACACCACACCTCTCCACTCCTCTCCACTCCACTCCACTCCACTCCACTCCACTCCACTCCACTCCACTCCACTCCACTCCACTCCACTCCACTCTGTTTTACTCCTCTCCACTCCACTACTCCACTCCACTCCACACCACTCCACTCCACACCTCTCCACTCCACTCCACACCTCTCCACTCCACTCAACACCACACCTCTCCACTCCACTCCACTCCACTCCACTCCACTCCACTCCACTCCACTCCACTCCATTCCACTCCACTCCAGTCCACTCCACTCCACTCCACTGCACTCCACTGCACTCCGCTCCACTCCACTCCACTCCACTCTACTCCACTCCACTCCACTTCACCTCACTCCAGTCCACACCACACCACACCTCTCCACTCCACTCCACTCCACTCCACACCTCTCCACTCCACTTCACTCCACTCCACTCCAGTCCACTCCAGTCCACTCCACTCCACTCCACTCCACTCCACTCCGTTTTACTCCTCTCCACTCCATTCCACCCCACTCCATACTACACCCCTCCACTCCACTCCAGTCCACTCCACTACTCTCCACACCTCTCCACTCCTCTCCAGTCCACTCCACTCCACTCCACTCCACTCCACTCCACTCCACTCCGTTTTACTCCTATCCACTGCACTCCACTGCATTCCACTGCACTCCACTGCACTCCACTGCACTCCACTGCACTCCACTGCACTCCACTCCACTCCACTCCACTCCACTCAACACCACACCTCTCCAGTCCACTCCACTCCGCTCCACTCCACTCTACTCCACTCCACTCCACTTCACTTCACTCCAGTCCAGTCCACACCTCTCCACTCCACTCCACTCCACTCCACTCCACTCCACACCTCTCCACTCCACTCCACACTACACCTCTCCACTCCACTCCACTCCACTCCTCTCCACTCCACTCCACTCCTCTCCACTCCACTCCACTCCACTGCACTCCACTGCACTCCACTGCACTCTGCTCCACTCCACTCCACTCCACTCTACTCCACTCCACTCCACTTCACTTCACTCCAGTCCACACCACACCTCTCCACTCCACTCCACTCCACTCCACTCCACTCCACTCCACTCCACTCCACTCCACTCCACTCCACTCCACTCCACTCCACTCCACACCTCTCCACTCCAGTCCACACCACACCTCTCCACTCCACTCCACTCCACTCCACTCCACTCCTCTCCACTCCACTCCACTCCACTCCACTCCACTCCACTCCACTCCACTCCACTTCACTCCACTCCACTCCTCTCCGTTTTACTCCTCACCACTCCACTCCACTAAACTCCACTCCACTCCACTCCACACCACTTTACTAGTCTCCACTCAACACCACTATACTCCACACCAAACCTCTCCACACCACACCTCTCCACTCCTCTCCACTCCACTCCACTCCACTCCACTCCACTCCACTCCACTCCACTCCACTCCACTCCACTCCACTCTGTTTTACTCCTCTCCACTCCACTACTCCACTCCACTCCACACCACTCCACTCCACACCTCTCCACTCCACTCCACACCTCTCCACTCCACTCAACACCACACCTCTCCACTCCACTCCACTCCACTCCACTCCACTCCACTCCACTCCACTCAACTCCACTCCATTCCACTCCACTCCACTCCACTCCACTCCACTCCACTCCACTCCACTCCACTCCTCTCCACTCCACTCCACTCCACTCCACTCCACTCCACTCCACTCCACTCCGTTTTACTCCTCTCCACTCCACTCCTCTACACTCCACTCCACACCACTCCACTCCACTCCACTCCACTCCACTCCACTCCACTCCACTCCACTCCACTCCTCTCAAGTCAACACCACACCTCTCCACTCCACTCCACTCCAGTCCACTCCACTCCACTCCACTGCACTCCACTGCACTCCGCTCCACTCCACTCCACTCCACTCTACTCCACTCCACTCCACTTCACCTCACTCCAGTCCACACCACACCACACCTCTCCACTCCACTCCACTCCACTCCACTCCACTCCACTCCACTCCACTCCACTCCACTCCACTCCACTCCACTCCACTCCACTTCACTCCACTCCACTCCACTCCACTCCACTCCACTCCACTCCACTCCACACTACTTTACTACTCTCCACTCAACACCACTATACTCCGCACCAAACCTTTCCACACTACACCTCTCCACTCCACTCAACACCACACCTCTCCACTCCACTCCACTCCACACCTCTCCACTCCACTCCACTCCACTCCACTCCACTCCACTCCACTCCACTCCACTCCACTCCACTCCACTCCACTCCACTATTCTCCACTCCACTCCACTCCACTCCACTCCACTCCACTCCGTTTTACTCCTCTCCACTCCACTCCTCTACACTCCACTCCACTCCACTCCACTCCACTCCTCTCAAGTCAACACCACACCTCTCCACTCCACTCCACTCCAGTCCACTCCAGTCCACTCCACTCCACTCCACTCCACTCCACTCCACTCCGTTTTACTCCTCTCCACTCCATTCCACCCCACTCCATACTACACCCCTCCACTCCACTCCAGTCCACTCCACTACTCTCCACACCTCTCCACTCCTCTCCACTCCACTCCACTCCACTCCACTCCACTCCACTCCGTTTTACTCCTATCCACTGCACTCCACTGCACTCCACTGCACTCCACTGCACTCCACTGCACTCCACTCCACTCCACTCCACTCCACTCCACTCAACACCACACCTCTCCAGTCCACTCCACTCCGCTCCGCACCACTCTACTCCACTCCACTCCACTCCACTCCACTCCACTCCACTCCACTCCACTCCGTTTTACTCCTATCCACTGCACTCCACTGCATTCCACTGCACTCCACTGCACTCCACTGCACTCCACTGCACTCCACTCCACTCCACTCCACTCCACTCCACTCAACACCACACCTCTCCAGTCCACTCCACTCCGCTCCGCACCACTCTACTCCACTCCACTCCACTCCATACCACACCCCTCCACTCCACTCCAGTCCACTCCACTCCTCTCCACTCCACTCCACTCCAGTCCACTCCACTCCACTCCACTCCACTCCAATCCTCTCCACTCCACTCCACTCCACTCCACTCCACTCCACTCCACTGCACTCCACTCCACTCCACACCACACCTCTCCACTCCACTCTACTCCACTCAACTCCACTCCATACCACACCCCTCCACTCCACTCCAGTCCACTCCACTCCTCTCCACTCCACTCCACTCCAGTCCACTCCACTCCACTCCACTCCACTCCAATCCTCTCCACTCCACTCCACTCCACTCCACTCCACTCCACTCCACTCCACTGCACTCCGCTCCACTCCACTCCACTCCACTCTTCTCCACTCCACTCCACTTCACTTCAGTCCACACCACACCTCTCCACTCCACTCCACTCCACTCCACTCCACTCCACTCCACTCCACTCCACTCCACTCCACTCCACTCCACTCCACTCCTCTCCACTCCACTCCACTCCAGTCCACTCCACTCCACTCCACTCCACTCCAATCCTCTCCACTCCACTCCACTCCACTCCACTCCACTCCACTCCACTCCACTGCACTCCACTCCACTCCACACCACACCTCTCCACTCCACTCTACTCCACTCAACTCCACTCCATACCACACCCCTCCACTCCACTCCAGTCCACTCCACTCCTCTCCACTCCACTCCACTCCAGTCCACTCCACTCCACTCCACTCCACTCCACTCCAATCCTCTCCACTCCACTCCACTCCACTCCACTCCACTCCACTCCACTGCACTCCGCTCCACTCCACTCCACTCCACTCTTCTCCACTCCACTCCACTTCACTTCAGTCCACACCACACCTCTCCACTCCACTCCACTCCACTCCACTCCACTCCACTCCACTCCACTCCACTCCACTCCACTCCACTCCACTCCACTCCACTCCACTCCACACCACACCTCTCCACTCCACTCCACTCCACTCCACTCCACTCCACTCCCCCACACTCCACTCCACTCCACTCCACTCCACTCCACTCCACACCTCTCCACTCCACTCCACACCACACCTCTCCACTCCACTCCACTGCACTCCACTCCACTCCACACCACACCTCTCCACTCCACTCTACTCCACTCAACTCCACTCCATTCCACACCCCTCCACTCCACTCCAGTCCACTCCACTCCTCTCCACTCCACTCCACTCCAGTCCACTCCACTCCACTCCAATCCTCTCCACTCCACTCCACTCCACTCCACTCCACTCCACTCCACTCCACTCCACTCCACTCCACTCCACTCCACTCCACTCCACTCCACTGCACTCCGCTCCACTCCACTCCACTCCACTCTTCTCCACTCCACTCCACTTCACTTCACTCCAGTCCACACCACACCTCTCCACTCCACTCCACTCCACTCCACTCCACTCCACTCCACTCCACTCCACTCCACTCCACTCCACTCCACTCCACACCTCTCCACTCCACTCCACACCACACCTCTCCACTCCACTCCTCTCCTCTCCACTCCACTCCACTCCACTCCACACCTCTCCACTCCACTCCACTCCACACCACACCTCTCCACTCCACTCCACTGCACTCCACTCCACTCCACTCCACTCCACTCCACTCCACTCCTCTCCACTCCACTCTACTCCACTCCACTCCACTCCACTCCACTGCACTCCGCTCCACTCCACTCCATTCCACTCTACTCCACTCCACTCCACTTCACTTCACTCCAGTCCACACCACACCTCTCCACTCCACTCCACTCCACTCCACTCCACTCCACTCCACTCCACTCCACTCCACTCCACTCCACTCCACTCCACACCTCTCCACTCCAGTCCACACCACACCTCTCCACTCCACTCCACTCCACTCCACTCCACTCCACTCCTCTCCACTCCACTCCACTCCACTCCACTCCACTCCACTCCACTCCACTCCACTCCACTCCTCTCCGTTTTACTCCTCACCACTCCACTCCACTAAACTCCACTCCACTCCACTCCACACCACTTTACTAGTCTCCACTCAACACCACTATACTCCACACCAAACCTCTCCACACCACACCTCTCCACTCCTCTCCACTCCACTCCACTCCACTCCACTCCACTCCACTCCACTCCACTCCACTCCACTCCACTCCACTCCACTCCACTCCACTCCACTCCACTCCACTCCACTCTGTTTTACTCCTCTCCACTCCACTACTCCACTCCACTCCACACCACTCCACTCCACACCTCTCCACTCCACTCCACACCTCTCCACTCCACTCAACACCACACCTCTCCACTCCACTCCACTCCACTCCACTCCACTCCACTCCACTCCACTCCATTCCACTCCACTCCAGTCCACTCCACTCCACTCCACTGCACTCCACTGCACTCCGCTCCACTCCACTCCACTCCACTCTACTCCACTCCACTCCACTTCACCTCACTCCAGTCCACACCACACCACACCTCTCCACTCCACTCCACTCCACTCCACACCTCTCCACTCCACTTCACTCCACTCCACTCCACTCCACTCCACTCCACTCCACTCCGTTTTACTCCTATCCACTGCACTCCACTGCACTCCACTGCACTCCACTGCACTCCACTGCACTCCACTGCACTCCACTCCACTCCACTCCACTCCACTCAACACCACACCTCTCCAGTCCACTCCACTCCGCTCCGCACCACTCTACTCCACTCCACTCCACTCCACTCCACTCCACTCCACTCCACTCCGTTTTACTCCTATCCACTGCACTCCACTGCATTCCACTGCACTCCACTGCACTCCACTGCACTCCACTCCACTCCACTCCACTCCACTCCACTCCACTCAACACCACACCTCTCCAGTCCACTCCACTCCGCTCCGCACCACTCTACTCCACTCCACTCCACTCCACTCCACTCCACTCCACTCCACTCCACTCCACTCCACTCCACTCCACTCCACTCCTCTCCACTCCACTCCACTCCACTCCACTCCGTTTTACTCCTCTCCACTCCACTCCTCTACACTCCACTCCACTCCACTCCACTCCACTCCTCTCAAGTCAACACCACACCTCTCCACTCCACTCCACTCCAGTCCACTCCAGTCCACTCCACTCCACTCCACTCCACTCCACTCCACTCCGTTTTACTCCTCTCCACTCCATTCCACCCCACTCCATACTACACCCCTCCACTCCACTCCAGTCCACTCCACTACTCTCCACACCTCTCCACTCCTCTCCAGTCCACTCCACTCCACTCCACTCCACTCCACTCCACTCCGTTTTACTCCTATCCACTGCACTCCACTGCATTCCACTGCACTCCACTGCACTCCACTGCACTCCACTGCACTCCACTCCACTCCACTCCACTCCACTCCACTCAACACCACACCTCTCCAGTCCACTCCACTCCGCTCCGCACCACTCTACTCCACTCCACTCCACTCCACTCCACTCCACTCCACTCCACTGCACTCCACTCCACTCCACTACACACCACACCTCTCCACTACACTCTACTCCACTCAACTCCACTCCATACCACACCCCTCCACTCCACTCCAGTCCACTCCACTACTCTCAACACCTCTCCACTCCTCTCTACTCCACTCCACTCCACTCCACTCCACTCCACTCCACTCCACTCCACTCCACTCCGTTTTACTCCTATCCACTGCACTCCACTGCATTCCACTGCACTCCACTGCACTCCACTGCACTCCACTGCACTGCACTCCACTCCATTCAACTCCACTCCACTCCACTCCACTCCACTCCACTCCACTCCACTCCACTCAACACCACACCTCTCCAGTCCACTCCACTCCGCTCCGCACCACTCTACTCCACTCCACTCCACTCCACTCCACTCCACTCCACTCCACTCCACTCCACTGCACTCCACTCCACTCCACACCACACCTCTCCACTCCACTCTACTCCACTCAACTCCACTCCATACCACACCCCTCCACTCCACTCCAGTCCACTCCACTCCTCTCCACTCCACTCCACTCCAGTCCACTCCAGTCCACTCCACTCCACTCCAATCCTCTCCACTCCACTCCACTCCACTCCACTCCACTCCACTCCACTCCACTCCACTCCACTCCACTCCACTCCACTCCACTGCACTCCGCTCCACTCCACTCCACTCCACTCTTCTCCACTCCACTCCACTTCACTTCAGTCCACACCACACCTCTCCACTCCACTCCACTCCACTCCACTCCACTCCACTCCACTCCACTCCACTCCACTCCACTCCACTCCACTCCACTCCACTCCACACCACACCTCTCCCCTCCACTCCACTCCACTCCACTCCACTCCACTCCACTCCACTCCACTCCACTCCACTCCACTCCACACCTCTCCACTCCACTCCACACCACACCTCTCCACTCCACTCCACTGCACTCCACTCCACTCCACACCACACCTCTCCACTCCACTCTACTCCACTCAACTCCACTCCATTCCACACCCCTCCACTCCACTCCAGTCCACTCCACTCCTCTCCACTCCACTCCACTCCAGTCCACTCCACTCCACTCCAATCCTCTCCACTCCACTCCACTCCACTCCACTCCACTCCACTCCACTCCACTCCACTCCACTCCACTGCACTCCGCTCCACTCCACTCCACTCCACTCTTCTCCACTCCACTCCACTTCACTTCACTCCAGTCCACACCACACCTCTCCACTCCACTCCACTCCACTCCACTCCACTCCACTCCACTCCACTCCACTCCACTCCACTCCACTCCACTCCACACCTCTCCACTCCACTCCACACCACACCTCTCCACTCCACTCCACTCCACTCCACTCCACTCCACTCCACTCCACTCCACACCTCTCCACTCCACTCCACTCCACACCACACCTCTCCACTCCACTCCACTGCACTCCACTCCACTCCACTCCACTCCACTCCACTCCTCTCCACTCCACTCTACTCCACTCCACTCCACTCCACTCCACTGCACTCCGCTCCACTCCACTCCATTCCACTCTACTCCACTCCACTCCACTTCACTTCACTCCAGTCCACACCACACCTCTCCACTCCACTCCACTCCACTCCACTCCACTCCACTCCACTCCACTCCACTCCACTCCACTCCACTCCACTCCACTCCACACCTCTCCACTCCAGTCCACACCACACCTCTCCACTCCACTCCACTCCACTCCACTCCACTCCACTCCACTCCACTCCACTCCTCTCCACTCCACTCCACTCCACTCCACTCCACTCCACTCCACTCCACTCCACTTCACTCCACTCCACTCCTCTCCGTTTTACTCCTCACCACTCCACTCCACTAAACTCCACTCCACTCCACTCCACACCACTTTACTAGTCTCCACTCAACACCACTATACTCCACACCAAACCTCTCCACACCACACCTCTCCACTCCTCTCCACTCCACTCCACTCCACTCCACTCCACTCCACTCCACTCCACTCCACTCCACTCCACTCCACTCCACTCCACTCCACTCCACTCCACTCTGTTTTACTCCTCTCCACTCCACTACTCCACTCCACTCCACACCACTCCACTCCACACCTCTCCACTCCACTCCACACCTCTCCACTCCACTCAACACCACACCTCTCCACTCCACTCCACTCCACTCCACTCCACTCCACTCCACTCCACTCCATTCCACTCCACTCCAGTCCACTCCACTCCACTCCACTGCACTCCACTGCACTCCGCTCCACTCCACTCCACTCCACTCTACTCCACTCCACTCCACTTCACCTCACTCCAGTCCACACCACACCACATCTCTCCACTCCACTCCACTCCACTCCACACCTCTCCACTCCACTTCACTCCACTCCACTCCACTCCACTCCACTCCACTCCACTCCACTCCACTCCACTCCACTCCACTCCACTCCACTCCACTCCACACTACTTTACTACTCTCCACTCAACAACACTATACTCCGCACCAAACCTTTCCACACTACACCTCTCCACTCCACTCAACACCACACCTCTCCACTCGACTCCACTCCACACCTCTCCACTCCACTCCACTCCACTCCACTCCACTCGACTCCACTCCACTCCACTCCACTCCACTCCACTCCTCTCCACTCCACTCCACTCCACTCCACTCCACTCCACTCCACTCCGTTTTACTCCTCTCCACTCCACTCCTCTACACTCCACTCCACTCCACTCCACTCCACTCCACTCCATTCCACTCCTCTCAAGTCAACACCACACCTCTCCACTCCACTCCACTCAAGTCCACTCCACTCCACTCCACTGCACTCCGCTTCACTCCACTCCATTCCACTCTACTCCCCTCCACTCCACTTCTCCTCACTCCAGTCCACACCACACCACACCTCTCCACTCCACTCCACTCCACTCCACTCCACTCCACTCCACTCCACTCCACTCCACTCCACTCCACTCCACTCCACTCCACTCCACTCCACTCCACTCCACTCCACACTACTTTACTACTCTCCACTCAACACCACTATACTCCGCACCAAACCTCTCCACACTACACCTCTCCACTCCTCTCCACTCCACTCCTCTCCACTCCACTCCACTCCACTCCACTGCACTCCACTCCACTCCACTCCACTCCACTCCACTCCACTCCACTCCACTCCGTTTTACTCCTCTCCACTCCACTGCACTCCACTGCACTCCACTGCACTCCACTCCACTCCACTCCACTCCACTCCACTCCACTCCACTCCACTCCACTCCACTCTACTCTACTCAACACCACACCTCTCCACTCCACTCCACTCCGCTCCGCACCACTCTACTCCACTCCACTCCACTCCACTCCACTCCACACCACACCTCTCCACTACACTCCACTCCACTCCACACCTCTCCACTCCACTCCACTCCACTCCTCTCCACTCTACTCCACTCCACTCCACTCCACTCCACTCCACACCTCTCCACTCCACTCCACTCAACTCCACTCCACTCCACTCCACTCCACTCCACTCCACTCCACTCCACTGCACTCCACTCCACTCCACACCACACCTCTCCACTCCACTCTACTCCACTCAACTCCACTCCACTCCACTCCACTCCACTCCACTCCGTTTTACTCCTCTCCACTCCACTCCTCTACACTCCACTCCACTCCACTCCACTCCACTCCACTCCTCTCAAGTCAACACCACACCTCTCCACTCCACTCCACTCCAGTCCACTCCACTCCACTCCACTGCACTCCGCTTCACTCCACTCCATTCCACTCTACTCCACTCCACTTCACCTCACTCCAGTCCACACCACACCACACCTCTCCACTCCACTCCACTCCACTCCACTCCACTCCACTCCACTCCACTCCACTCCACTCCACTCCACTCCACTCCACTCCACTCCACTCCACTCCACACTACTTTACTACTCTCTACTCAACACCACTATACTCCGCACCAAACCTCTCCACACTACACCTCTCCACTCCTCTCCACTCCACTCCTCTCCACTCCACTCCACTCCACTCCACTCCACTCCACTCCACTCCACTCCACTCCACTCCACTCCACTCCACTCCACTCCACTCCACTCCACTCCGTTTTACTCCTCTCCACTCCACTGCACTCCACTGCACTCCACTGCACTCCACTGCACTCCACTCCACTCCACTCCACTCCACTCCACTCCACTCCACTCCACTCCACTCCACTCCACTCCACTCCACTCCACTCCACTCTACTCTACTCAACACCACACCTCTCCACTCCACTCCACTCCGCTCCGCACCACTCTACTCCACTCCACTCCACTCCACTCCACTCCACTCCACTCCACACCACACCTCTCCACTACACTCCACTCCACTCCACACCTCTCCACTCCACTCCACTCCTCTCCACTCTACTCCACTCCACTCCACTCCACTCCACTCCACTCCACTCCACACCTCTCCACTCCACTCCACTCCACTCCACTCCACTCCACTCCACTCCACTCCACTCCACTCCACTCCACTCCGTTTTACTCCTGTCCACTCCACTCCAGTGCACTCCACTGCACTCCACTGCACTCCACTCCACTCCTCTCCACTCCACTCCACTCCACTCCACTCCACTCCACTCCACTCCACTCCACTCCACTCCACTGCACTCCCCTGCACTCCGCTCCACTCCACTCTACTCCACTCCACTCCACTTCACTTCACTCCAGTCCAGTCCACACCTCTCCACTCCACTCCACTCCACTCCACTCCACACCTCTCCACTCCACTCCACACTACACCTCTCCACTCCACTCCACTCCTCTCCACTCCTCTCCACTCCTCTCCACTCCACTCCACTCCACTCCACTGCACTCCACTGCACTCCACTGCCTCCGCTCCACTCCACTCCACTCCACTCTACTCCACTCCAGTCCACTTCACTTCACTCCAGTCCACACCACACCTCTCCACTCCACTCCACTCCACTCCACTCCACTCCACTCCACTCCACTCTACTCCACTCCACTCCACTCCACTCCACACCTCTCCACTCCACTCCACACCACACCTCTCCACTCCACTCCACTCCACTCCACTCCACTCCTCTCCACTCCACTCCACTCCACTCCACTCCACTCCACTCCACTCCACTTCACTCCACTCCACTCCTCTCCGTTTTACTCCTCACCACTCCACTCCACTAAACTCCACTCCACTCCACTTCACTCCACTCCACTCCTCTCCGTTTTACTCCTCACCACTCCACTCCACTAAACTCCACTCCACTCCACACCACTTTACTAGTCTCCACTCAACACCACTATACTCCACACCAAACCTCTCCACACCACACCTCTCCACTCCTCTCCACTCCACTCCACTCCACTCCACTCCACTCCACTCCACTCCACTCCACTCCACTCCACTGCACTCCACTCCACTCCACTCCACTCCACTCCACTCCACTCCACTCCACTCCACTCCACTCCACTCCACTCCACTCCACTCCGTTTTACTCCTCTCCACTCCACTACTCCACTCCACTCCACACCACTCCACTCCACACCTCTCCACTCCTCTCCACACCTCTCCACTCCACTCAACACCACACCTCTCCACTCCACTCCACTCCACTCCACTCCACTCCACTCCACTCCACTCCACTCCACTCCACTCCACTCCACTCCTCTCCACTCCACTCCAATCCACTCCACTCCACTCCACTCCGTTTTACTCCTCTCCACTCCACTCCTCTACACTCCACTCCACTCCACTCCACTCCACTCCACTCCACTCCACTCCACTCCACTCCACTCCACTCCACTCCACTCCACTCCACTCCACTCTGTTTTACTCCTCTCCACTCCACTACTCCACTCCACTCCACACCACTCCACTCCACACCTCTCCACTCCACTCCACACCTCTCCACTCCACTCAACACCACACCTCTCCACTCCACTCCACTCCACTCCACTCCACTCCGTTTTACTCCTATCCACTGCACTCCACTGCATTCCACTGCACTCCACTGCACTCCACTGCACTCCACTGCACTGCACTGCACTCCACTCCACTCCACTCCACTCCACTCCACTCCACTCCACTCCACTCCACTCCACTCCACTCAACACCACACCTCTCCAGTCCACTCCACTCCGCTCCGCACCACTCTACTCCACTCCACTCCACTCCACTCCACTCCACTCCACTCCACTCCACTCCACTCCACTCCACTGCACTCCACTCCACTCCACACCACACCTCTCCACTCCACTCTACTCCACTCAACTCCACTCCATACCACACCCCTCCACTCCACTCCAGTCCACTCCACTCCTCTCCACTCCACTCCACTCCAGTCCACTCCACTCCACTCCAATCCTCTCCACTCCACTCCACTCCACTCCACTCCACTCCACTCCACTCCACTCCACTCCACTCCACTCCACTCCACTGCACTCCGCTCCACTCCACTCTTCTCCACTCCACTCCACTTCACTTCAGTCCACACCACACCTCTCCACTCCACTCCACTCCACTCCACTCCACTCCACTCCACTCCACTCCACTCCACTCCACTCCACTCCACTCCACTCCACACCACACCTCTCCACTCCACTCCACTCCACTCCACTCCACTCCACTCCACTCCACACCTCTCCACTCCACTCCACACCACACCTCTCCACTCCACTCCACTGCACTCCACTCCACTCCACACCACACCTCTCCACTCCACTCTACTCCACTCAACTCCACTCCATTCCACACCCCTCCACTCCACTCCAGTCCACTCCACTCCTCTCCACTCCACTCCACTCCAGTCCACTCCACTCCACTCCAATCCTCTCCACTCCACTCCACTCCACTCCACTCCACTCCACTCCACTCCACTGCACTCCGCTCCACTCCACTCCACTCCACTCTTCTCCACTCCACTCCACTTCACTTCACTCCAGTCCACACCACACCTCTCCACTCCACTCCACTCCACTCCACTCCACTCCACTCCACTCCACTCCACTCCACTCCACACCTCTCCACTCCACTCCACACCACACCTCTCCACTCCACTCCACTCCACTCCACTCCACTCCACTCCACTCCACTCCACTCCACTCCACTCCACTCCACACCTCTCCACTCCACTCCACTCCACACCACACCTCTCCACTCCACTCCACTGCACTCCACTCCACTCCACTCCACTCCACTCCTCTCCACTCCACTCTACTCCACTCCACTCCACTCCACTCCACTGCACTCCGCTCCACTCCACTCCATTCCACTCTACTCCACTCCACTCCACTTCACTTCACTCCAGT
Organism: Oreortyx pictus; assembly: GCA_036925125.1. Lineage (NCBI taxonomy): Eukaryota > Metazoa > Chordata > Aves > Galliformes > Odontophoridae > Oreortyx > Oreortyx pictus. The sequence goes on along the minus strand of JAUPFR010000233.1, from coordinate 23,276 downwards.
CCACACCACACCTCTCCACTCCACTCCACTCCACTCCACTCCACTCCACTCCACTCCACTCCACTCCACTCCACTCCACTCCACACCTCTCCACTCCAGTCCACACCACACCTCTCCACTCCACTCCACTCCACTCCACTCCACTCCACTCCACTCCTCTCCACTCCACTCCACTCCACTCCACTCCACTCCACTCCACTTCACTCCACTCCACTCCTCTCCGTTTTACTCCTCACCACTCCACTCCACTAAACTCCACTCCACTCCACTCCACACCACTTTACTAGTCTCCACTCAACACCACTATACTCCACACCAAACCTCTCCACACCACACCTCTCCACTCCTCTCCACTCCACTCCACTCCACTCCACTCCACTCCACTCCACTCCACTCCACTCCACTCCACTCCACTCCACTCCACTCCACTCCACTCCACTCCACTCTGTTTTACTCCTCTCCACTCCACTACTCCACTCCACTCCACACCACTCCACTCCACACCTCTCCACTCCACTCCACACCTCTCCACTCCACTCAACACCACACCTCTCCACTCCACTCCACTCCACTCCACTCCACTCCACTCCACTCCATTCCACTCCATTCCACTCCACTCCAGTCCACTCCACTCCACTCCACTGCACTCCACTGCACTCCGCTCCACTCCACTCCACTCCACTCTACTCCACTCCACTCCACTTCACCTCACTCCAGTCCACACCACACCACACCTCTCCACTCCACTCCACTCAACTCCACACCTCTCCACTCCACTTCACTCCACTCCACTCCACTCCACTCCACTCCACTCCACTCCACTCCACTCCACTCCACTCCACTCCACTCCACACTACTTTACTACTCTCCACTCAACAACACTATACTCCGCACCAAACCTTTCCACACTACACCTCTCCACTCCACTCAACACCACACCTCTCCACTCGACTCCACTCCACACCTCTCCACTCCACTCCACTCCACTCCACTCCACTCGACTCCACTCCACTCCACTCCACTCCACTCCACTCCTCTCCACTCCACTCCACTCCACTCCACTCCACTCCACTCCACTCCGTTTTACTCCTCTCCACTCCACTCCACTCCTCTACACTCCACTCCACTCCACTCCACTCCACTCCACTCCACTCCACTCCACTCCTCTCAAGTCAACACCACACCTCTCCACTCCACTCCACTCAAGTCCACTCCACTCCACTCCACTGCACTCCGCTCCACTCCACTCCACTCCTCTCTTCTCCACTCCACTCCACTTCACTTCAGTCCACACCACACCTCTCCACTCCACTCCACTCCACTCCACTCCACTCCACTCCACTCCACTCCACTCCACTCCACTCCACACCACACCTCTCCACTCCACTCCACTCCACTCCACTCCACTCCACTCCACTCCACTCCACACCTCTCCACTCCACTCCACACCACACCTCTCCACTCCACTCCACTGCACTCCACTCCACTCCACACCACACCTCTCCACTCCACTCTACTCCACTCAACTCCACTCCATTCCACACCCCTCCACTCCACTCCAGTCCACTCCAGTCCTCTCCACTCCACTCCACTCCAGTCCACTCCACTCCACTCCAATCCTCTCCACTCCACTCCACTCCACTCCACTCCACTCCACTCCACTCCACTCCACTGCACTCCGCTCCACTCCACTCCACTCCACTCTTCTCCACTCCACTCCACTTCACTTCACTCCAGTCCACACCACACCTCTCCACTCCACTCCACTCCACTCCACTCCACTCCACTCCACTCCACTCCACTCCACTCCACTCCACACCTCTCCACTCCACTCCACACCACACCTCTCCACTCCACTCCACTCCACTCCACTCCACTCCACTCCACTCCACTCCACTCCACTCCACACCTCTCCACTCCACTCCACTCCACACCACACCTCTCCACTCCACTCTACTCCACTCCACTCCACTCCACTCCACTGCACTCCGCTCCACTCCACTCCATTCCACTCTACTCCACTCCACTCCACTTCACTCCACTCCACTCCACTCCACTGCACTCCACTCCACTCCACTCCACTCCACTCCACTCCTCTCCACTCCACTCTACTCCACTCCACTCCACTCCACTCCACTGCACTCCGCTCCACTCCACTCCATTCCACTCTACTCCACTCCACTCCACTTCACTTCACTCCAGTCCACACCACACCTCTCCACTCCACTCCACTCCACTCCACTCCACTCCACTCCACTCCACTCCACTCCACTCCACTCCACTCCACTCCACTCCACTCCACACCTCTCCACTCCAGTCCACACCACACCTCTCCACTCCACTCCACTCCACTCCACTCCACTCCACTCCACTCCTCTCCACTCCACTCCACTCCACTCCACTCCACTCCACTCCACTTCACTCCACTCCACTCCTCTCCGTTTTACTCCTCACCACTCCACTCCACTAAACTCCACTCCACTCCACTCCACACCACTTTACTAGTCTCCACTCAACACCACTATACTCCACACCAAACCTCTCCACACCACACCTCTCCACTCCTCTCCACTCCACTCCACTCCACTCCACTCCACTCCACTCCACTCCACTCCACTCCACTCCACTCCACTCCACTCCACTCCACTCCACTCCACTCTGTTTTACTCCTCTCCACTCCACTACTCCACTCCACTCCACACCACTCCACTCCACACCTCTCCACTCCACTCCACACCTCTCCACTCCACTCAACACCACACCTCTCCACTCCACTCCACTCCACTCCACTCCACTCCACTCCACTCCACTCCACTCCATTCCACTCCATTCCACTCCACTCCAGTCCACTCCACTCCACTCCACTGCACTCCACTGCACTCCGCTCCACTCCACTCCACTCCACTCTACTCCACTCCACTCCACTTCACCTCACTCCAGTCCACACCACACCACACCTCTCCACTCCACTCCACTCAACTCCACACCTCTCCACTCCACTTCACTCCACTCCACTCCACTCCACTCCACTCCACTCCACTCCACTCCACACTACTTTACTACTCTCCACTCAACAACACTATACTCCGCACCAAACCTTTCCACACTACACCTCTCCACTCCACTCAACACCACACCTCTCCACTCGACTCCACTCCACACCTCTCCACTCCACTCCACTCCACTCCGCTCCACTCGACTCCACTCCACTCCACTCCACTCCACTCCACTCCACTCCTCTCCACTCCACTCCACTCCACTCCACTCCACTCCACTCCGTTTTACTCCTCTCCACTCCACTCCTCTACACTCCACTCCACTCCACTCCACTCCACTCCACTCCACTCCTCTCAAGTCAACACCACACCTCTCCACTCCACTCCACTCAAGTCCACTCCACTCCACTCCACTGCACTCCGCTTCACTCCACTCCATTCCACTCTACTCCCCTCCACTCCACTTCTCCTCACTCCAGTCCACACCACACCACACCTCTCCACTCCACTCCACTCCACTCCACTCCACTCCACTCCACTCCACTCCACTCCACTCCACTCCACTCCACTCCACTCCACTCCACTCCACTCCACTCCACTCCACTCCACTCCACTCCACACTACTTTACTACTCTCCACTCAACACCACTATACTCCGCACCAAACCTCTCCACACTACACCTCTCCACTCCTCTCCACTCCACTCCTCTCCACTCCACTCCACTCCACTCCACTCCACTCCACTCCACTCCACTCCACTCCACTCCACTCCGTTTTACTCCTCTCCACTCCACTGCACTCCACTGCACTCCACTGCACTCCACTCCACTCCACTCCACTCCACTCCACTCCACTCCACTCCACTCCACTCCACTCTACTCTACTCAACACCACACCTCTCCACTCCACTCCACTCCGCTCCGCACCACTCTACTCCACTCCACTCCACTCCACTCCACTCCACACCACACCTCTCCACTACACTCCACTCCACTCCACACCTCTCCACTCCACTCCACTCCACTCCTCTCCACTCTACTCCACTCCACTCCACTCCACTCCACTCCACTCCACACCTCTCCACTCCACTCCACTCAACTCCACTCCACTCCACTCCACTCCACTCCACTCCACTCCACTGCACTCCACTCCACTCCACACCACACCTCTCCACTCCACTCTACTCCACTCAACTCCACTCCACTCCACTCCACTCCACTCCACTCCGTTTTACTCCTCTCCACTCCACTCCTCTACACTCCACTCCACTCCACTCCACTCCACTCCTCTCAAGTCAACACCACACCTCTCCACTCCACTCCACTCCAGTCCACTCCACTCCACTCCACTGCACTCCGCTTCACTCCACTCCATTCCACTCTACTCCACTCCACTTCACCTCACTCCAGTCCACACCACACCACACCTCTCCACTCCTCTCCACTCCACTCCACTCCACTCCACTCCACTCCACTCCACTCCACTCCACTCCACTCCACTCCACTCCACTCCACTCCACTCCACTCCACTACACACTACTTTACTACTCTCCACTCAACACCACTATACTCCGCACCAAACCTCTCCACACTACACCTCTCCACTCCTCTCCACTCCACTCCTCTCCACTCCACTCCACTCCACTCCACTCCACTCCACTCCACTCCACTCCACTCCACTCCACTCCACTCCACTCCACTCCGTTTTACTCCTCTCCACTCCACTGCACTCCACTGCACTCCACTGCACTCCACTCCACTCCACTCCACTCCACTCCACTCCACTCCACTCCACTCCACTCCACTCCACTCCACTCCACTCCACTCTACTCTACTCAACACCACACCTCTCCACTCCACTCCACTCCGCTCCGCACCACTCTACTCCACTCCACTCCACTCCACACCACTCCACTCCACACCACACCTCTCCACTACACTCCACTCCACTCCACACCTCTCCACTCCACTCCACTCCTCTCCACTCTACTCCACTCCACTCCACTCCACTCCACTCCACTCCACTCCACACCTCTCCACTCCACTCCACTCCACTCCACTCCACTCCGTTTTACTCCTGTCCACTCCACTCCAGTGCACTCCACTGCACTCCACTGCACTCCACTCCACTCCACTCCACTCCACTCCACTGCACTCCCCTGCACTCCGCTCCACTCCACTCTACTCCACTCCACTCCACTTCACTTCACTCCAGTCCAGTCCACACCTCTCCACTCCACTCCACTCCACTCCACTCCACACCTCTCCACTCCACTCCACACTACACCTCTCCACTCCACTCCACTCCTCTCCACTCCTCTCCACTCCTCTCCACTCCACTCCACTCCACTCCACTGCACTCCACTGCACTCCACTGCCTCCGCTCCACTCCACTCCACTCCACTCTACTCCACTCCACTCCACTTCACTTCACTCCAGTCCACACCACACCTCTCCACTCCACTCCACTCCACTCCACTCCACTCCACTCTACTCCACTCCACTCCACTCCACTCCACACCTCTCCACTCCACTCCACACCACACCTCTCCACTCCACTCCACTCCACTCCACTCCACTCCACTCCACTCCTCTCCACTCCACTCCACTCCACTCCACTCCACTCCACTCCACTTCACTCCACTCCACTCCTCTCCGTTTTACTCCTCACCACTCCACTCCACTAAACTCCACTCCACTCCACACCACTTTACTAGTCTCCACTCAACACCACTATACTCCACACCAAACCTCTCCACACCACACCTCTCCACTCCTCTCCACTCCACTCCACTCCACTCCACTCCACTCCACTCCACTCCACTCCACTCCACTCCACTCCACTCCACTGCACTCCACTCCACTCCACTCCACTCCACTCCACTCCACTCCACTCCACTCCACTCCACTCCACTCCGTTTTACTCCTCTCCACTCCACTACTCCACTCCACTCCACACCACTCCACTCCACACCTCTCCACTCCTCTCCACACCTCTCCACTCCACTCAACACCACACCTCTCCACTCCACTCCACTCCACTCCACTCCACTCCACTCCACTCCACTCCACTCCACTCCACTCCACTCCACTCCACTCCTCTCCACTCCACTCCACTCCACTCCACTCCACTCCGTTTTACTCCTCTCCACTCCACTCCTCTACACTCCACTCCACTCCACTCCACTCCACTCCACTCCACTCCACTCCACTCCACTCCACTCCACTCCACTCCACTCCACTCCACTCCACTCCACTCCACTCCACTCTGTTTTACTCCTCTCCACTCCACTACTCCACTCCACTCCACACCACTCCACTCCACACCTCTCCACTCCACTCCACACCTCTCCACTCCACTCAACACCACACCTCTCCACTCCACTCCACTCCACTCCACTCCACTCCGTTTTACTCCTATCCACTGCACTCCACTGCATTCCACTGCACTCCACTGCACTCCACTGCACTCCACTGCACTGCACTGCACTCCACTCCACTCCACTCCACTCCACTCCACTCCACTCCACTCCACTCCACTCCACTCCACTCAACACCACACCTCTCCAGTCCACTCCACTCCGCTCCGCACCACTCTACTCCACTCCACTCCACTCCACTCCACTCCACTCCACTCCACTCCACTCCACTCCACTCCACTCCACTCCACTCCACTCCACTGCACTCCACTCCACTCCACACCACACCTCTCCACTCCACTCTACTCCACTCAACTCCACTCCATACCACACCCCTCCACTCCACTCCAGTCCACTCCACTCCTCTCCACTCCACTCCACTCCAGTCCACTCCACTCCACTCCAATCCTCTCCACTCCACTCCACTCCACTCCACTCCACTCCACTCCACTCCACTCCACTCCACTCCACTCCACTCCACTGCACTCCGCTCCACTCCACTCTTCTCCACTCCACTCCACTTCACTTCAGTCCACACCACACCTCTCCACTCCACTCCACTCCACTCCACTCCACTCCACTCCACTCCACTCCACTCCACTCCACTCCACTCCACTCCACTCCACTCCACACCACACCTCTCCACTCCACTCCACTCCACTCCACTCCACTCCACTCCACTCCACACCTCTCCACTCCACTCCACACCACACCTCTCCACTCCACTCCACTGCACTCCACTCCACTCCACACCACACCTCTCCACTCCACTCTACTCCACTCAACTCCACTCCATTCCACACCCCTCCACTCCACTCCAGTCCACTCCACTCCTCTCCACTCCACTCCACTCCAGTCCACTCCACTCCACTCCAATCCTCTCCACTCCACTCCACTCCACTCCACTCCACTCCACTCCACTCCACTGCACTCCGCTCCACTCCACTCCACTCCACTCTTCTCCACTCCACTCCACTTCACTTCACTCCAGTCCACACCACACCTCTCCACTCCACTCCACTCCACTCCACTCCACTCCACTCCACTCCACTCCACTCCACTCCACTCCACACCTCTCCACTCCACTCCACACCACACCTCTCCACTCCACTCCACTCCACTCCACTCCACTCCACTCCACTCCACTCCACTCCACTCCACTCCACTCCACTCCACTCCACTCCACACCTCTCCACTCCACTCCACTCCACACCACACCTCTCCACTCCACTCCACTGCACTCCACTCCACTCCACTCCACTCCACTCCTCTCCACTCCACTCTACTCCACTCCACTCCACTCCACTCCACTGCACTCCGCTCCACTCCACTCCATTCCACTCTACTCCACTCCACTCCACTTCACTTCACTCCAGTCCACACCACACCTCTCCACTCCACTCCACTCCACTCCACTCCACTCCACTCCACTCCACTCCACTCCACTCCACTCCACTCCACACCTCTCCACTCCAGTCCACACCACACCTCTCCACTCCACTCCACTCCACTCCACTCCACTCCACTCCTCTCCACTCCACTCCACTCCACTCCACTCCACTCCACTCCACTTCACTCCACTCCACTCCTCTCCGTTTTACTCCTCACCACTCCACTCCACTAAACTCCACTCCACTCCACTCCACACCACTTTACTAGTCTCCACTCAACACCACTATACTCCACACCAAACCTCTCCACACCACACCTCTCCACTCCTCTCCACTCCACTCCACTCCACTCCACTCCACTCCACTCCACTCCACTCCACTCCACTCCACTCCACTCCACTCCACTCCACTCCACTCCACTCTGTTTTACTCCTCTCCACTCCACTACTCCACTCCACTCCACACCACTCCACTCCACACCTCTCCACTCCACTCCACACCTCTCCACTCCACTCAACACCACACCTCTCCACTCCACTCCACTCCACTCCACTCCACTCCACTCCACTCCATTCCACTCCATTCCACTCCACTCCAGTCCACTCCACTCCACTCCACTGCACTCCACTGCACTCCGCTCCACTCCACTCCACTCCACTCTACTCCACTCCACTCCACTTCACCTCACTCCAGTCCACACCACACCACACCTCTCCACTCCACTCCACTCAACTCCACACCTCTCCACTCCACTTCACTCCACTCCACTCCACTCCACTCCACTCCACTCCACTCCACTCCACTCCACTCCACTCCACTCCACTCCACTCCACACTACTTTACTACTCTCCACTCAACAACACTATACTCCGCACCAAACCTTTCCACACTACACCTCTCCACTCCACTCAACACCACACCTCTCCACTCGACTCCACTCCACACCTCTCCACTCCACTCCACTCCACTCCACTCCACTCGACTCCACTCCACTCCACTCCACTCCACTCCACTCCTCTCCACTCCACTCCACTCCACTCCACTCCACTCCACTCCACTCCGTTTTACTCCTCTCCACTCCACTCCTCTACACTCCACTCCACTCCACTCCACTCCACTCCACTCCACTCCACTCCACTCCACTCCTCTCAAGTCAACACCACACCTCTCCACTCCACTCCACTCAAGTCCACTCCACTCCACTCCACTGCACTCCGCTCCACTCCACTCCACTCCTCTCTTCTCCACTCCACTCCACTTCACTTCAGTCCACACCACACCTCTCCACTCCACTCCACTCCACTCCACTCCACTCCACTCCACTCCACTCCACTCCACTCCACACCACACCTCTCCACTCCACTCCACTCCACTCCACTCCACTCCACTCCACTCCACTCCACACCTCTCCACTCCACTCCACACCACACCTCTCCACTCCACTCCACTGCACTCCACTCCACTCCACACCACACCTCTCCACTCCACTCTACTCCACTCAACTCCACTCCATTCCACACCCCTCCACTCCACTCCAGTCCACTCCAGTCCTCTCCACTCCACTCCACTCCAGTCCACTCCACTCCACTCCAATCCTCTCCACTCCACTCCACTCCACTCCACTCCACTCCACTCCACTCCACTCCACTGCACTCCGCTCCACTCCACTCCACTCCACTCTTCTCCACTCCACTCCACTTCACTTCACTCCAGTCCACACCACACCTCTCCACTCCACTCCACTCCACTCCACTCCACTCCACTCCACTCCACTCCACTCCACTCCACTCCACACCTCTCCACTCCACTCCACACCACACCTCTCCACTCCACTCCACTCCACTCCACTCCACTCCACTCCACTCCACTCCACTCCACTCCACTCCACTCCACACCTCTCCACTCCACTCCACTCCACACCACACCTCTCCACTCCACTCTACTCCACTCCACTCCACTCCACTCCACTGCACTCCGCTCCACTCCACTCCATTCCACTCTACTCCACTCCACTCCACTTCACTCCACTCCACTCCACTCCACTGCACTCCACTCCACTCCACTCCACTCCACTCCACTCCTCTCCACTCCACTCTACTCCACTCCACTCCACTCCACTCCACTGCACTCCGCTCCACTCCACTCCATTCCACTCTACTCCACTCCACTCCACTTCACTTCACTCCAGTCCACACCACACCTCTCCACTCCACTCCACTCCACTCCACTCCACTCCACTCCACTCCACTCCACTCCACTCCACTCCACTCCACTCCACTCCACTCCACACCTCTCCACTCCAGTCCACACCACACCTCTCCACTCCACTCCACTCCACTCCACTCCACTCCACTCCTCTCCACTCCACTCCACTCCACTCCACTCCACTCCACTCCACTTCACTCCACTCCACTCCTCTCCGTTTTACTCCTCACCACTCCACTCCACTAAACTCCACTCCACTCCACTCCACACCACTTTACTAGTCTCCACTCAACACCACTATACTCCACACCAAACCTCTCCACACCACACCTCTCCACTCCTCTCCACTCCACTCCACTCCACTCCACTCCACTCCACTCCACTCCACTCCACTCCACTCCACTCCACTCCACTCCACTCCACTCCACTCTGTTTTACTCCTCTCCACTCCACTACTCCACTCCACTCCACACCACTCCACTCCACACCTCTCCACTCCACTCCACACCTCTCCACTCCACTCAACACCACACCTCTCCACTCCACTCCACTCCACTCCACTCCACTCCACTCCACTCCACTCCACTCCATTCCACTCCATTCCACTCCACTCCAGTCCACTCCACTCCACTCCACTGCACTCCACTGCACTCCGCTCCACTCCACTCCACTCCACTCTACTCCACTCCACTCCACTTCACCTCACTCCAGTCCACACCACACCACACCTCTCCACTCCACTCCACTCAACTCCACACCTCTCCACTCCACTTCACTCCACTCCACTCCACTCCACTCCACTCCACTCCACTCCACTCCACTCCACACTACTTTACTACTCTCCACTCAACAACACTATACTCCGCACCAAACCTTTCCACACTACACCTCTCCACTCCACTCAACACCACACCTCTCCACTCGACTCCACTCCACACCTCTCCACTCCACTCCACTCCACTCCGCTCCACTCGACTCCACTCCACTCCACTCCACTCCACTCCACTCCACTCCTCTCCACTCCACTCCACTCCACTCCACTCCACTCCACTCCGTTTTACTCCTCTCCACTCCACTCCTCTACACTCCACTCCACTCCACTCCACTCCACTCCACTCCACTCCTCTCAAGTCAACACCACACCTCTCCACTCCACTCCACTCAAGTCCACTCCACTCCACTCCACTGCACTCCGCTTCACTCCACTCCATTCCACTCTACTCCCCTCCACTCCACTTCTCCTCACTCCAGTCCACACCACACCACACCTCTCCACTCCACTCCACTCCACTCCACTCCACTCCACTCCACTCCACTCCACTCCACTCCACTCCACTCCACTCCACTCCACTCCACTCCACTCCACTCCACTCCACTCCTCTCAAGTCAACACCACACCTCTCCACTCCACTCCACTCAAGTCCACTCCACTCCACTCCACTGCACTCCGCTTCACTCCACTCCATTCCACTCTACTCCCCTCCACTCCACTTCTCCTCACTCCAGTCCACACCACACCACACCTCTCCACTCCACTCCACTCCACTCCACTCCACTCCACTCCACTCCACTCCACTCCACTCCACTCCACTCCACTCCACTCCACTCCACTCCACTCCACTCCACACTACTTTACTACTCTCCACTCAACACCACTATACTCCGCACCAAACCTCTCCACACTACACCTCTCCACTCCTCTCCACTCCACTCCTCTCCACTCCACTCCACTCCACTCCACTCCACTCCACTCCACTCCACTCCACTCCACTCCACTCCACTCCGTTTTACTCCTCTCCACTCCACTGCACTCCACTGCACTCCACTGCACTCCACTCCACTCCACTCCACTCCACTCCACTCCACTCCACTCCACTCCACTCTACTCTACTCAACACCACACCTCTCCACTCCACTCCACTCCGCTCCGCACCACTCTACTCCACTCCACTCCACTCCACTCCACTCCACACCACACCTCTCCACTACACTCCACTCCACTCCACACCTCTCCACTCCACTCCACTCCACTCCTCTCCACTCTACTCCACTCCACTCCACTCCACTCCACTCCACTCCACACCTCTCCACTCCACTCCACTCAACTCCACTCCACTCCACTCCACTCCACTCCACTCCACTCCACTGCACTCCACTCCACTCCACACCACACCTCTCCACTCCACTCTACTCCACTCAACTCCACTCCACTCCACTCCACTCCACTCCACTCCGTTTTACTCCTCTCCACTCCACTCCTCTACACTCCACTCCACTCCACTCCACTCCACTCCTCTCAAGTCAACACCACACCTCTCCACTCCACTCCACTCCAGTCCACTCCACTCCACTCCACTGCACTCCGCTTCACTCCACTCCATTCCACTCTACTCCACTCCACTTCACCTCACTCCAGTCCACACCACACCACACCTCTCCACTCCACTCCACTCCACTCCACTCCACTCCACTCCACTCCACTCCACTCCACTCCACTCCACTCCACTCCACTCCACTCCACTCCACTCCACTCCACTCCACACTACTTTACTACTCTCCACTCAACACCACTATACTCCGCACCAAACCTCTCCACACTACACCTCTCCACTCCTCTCCACTCCACTCCTCTCCACTCCACTCCACTCCACTCCACTCCACTCCACTCCACTCCACTCCACTCCACTCCGTTTTACTCCTCTCCACTCCACTGCACTCCACTGCACTCCACTGCACTCCACTCCACTCCACTCCACTCCACTCCACTCCACTCCACTCCACTCCACTCCACTCCACTCCACTCCACTCCACTCTACTCTACTCAACACCACACCTCTCCACTCCACTCCACTCCGCTCCGCACCACTCTACTCCACTCCACTCCACTCCACACCACTCCACTCCACACCACACCTCTCCACTACACTCCACTCCACTCCACACCTCTCCACTCCACTCCACTCCTCTCCACTCTACTCCACTCCACTCCACTCCACTCCACTCCACTCCACTCCACACCTCTCCACTCCACTCCACTCCACTCCACTCCGTTTTACTCCTGTCCACTCCACTCCAGTGCACTCCACTGCACTCCACTGCACTCCACTCCACTCCACTCCACTCCACTCCACTGCACTCCCCTGCACTCCGCTCCACTCCACTCTACTCCACTCCACTCCACTTCACTTCACTCCAGTCCAGTCCACACCTCTCCACTCCACTCCACTCCACTCCACTCCACACCTCTCCACTCCACTCCACACTACACCTCTCCACTCCACTCCACTCCTCTCCACTCCTCTCCACTCCTCTCCACTCCACTCCACTCCACTCCACTGCACTCCACTGCACTCCACTGCCTCCGCTCCACTCCACTCCACTCCACTCTACTCCACTCCACTCCACTTCACTTCACTCCAGTCCACACCACACCTCTCCACTCCACTCCACTCCACTCCACTCCACTCCACTCTACTCCACTCCACTCCACTCCACTCCACACCTCTCCACTCCACTCCACACCACACCTCTCCACTCCACTCCACTCCACTCCACTCCACTCCACTCCTCTCCACTCCACTCCACTCCACTCCACTCCACTCCACTCCACTCCACTTCACTCCACTCCACTCCTCTCCGTTTTACTCCTCACCACTCCACTCCACTAAACTCCAATCCACTCCACACCACTTTACTAGTCTCCACTCAACACCACTATACTCCACACCAAACCTCTCCACACCACACCTCTCCACTCCTCTCCACTCCACTCCACTCCACTCCACTCCACTCCACTCCACTCCACTCCACTCCACTCCACTCCACTCCACTCCACTGCACTCCACTCCACTCCACTCCACTCCACTCCACTCCACTCCACTCCACTCCACTCCACTCCACTCCACTCCACTCCGTTTTACTCCTCTCCACTCCACTACTCCACTCCACTCCACACCACTCCACTCCACACCTCTCCACTCCTCTCCACACCTCTCCACTCCACTCAACACCACACCTCTCCACTCCACTCCACTCCACTCCACTCCACTCCACTCCACTCCACTCCACTCCACTCCACTCCACTCCACTCCTCTCCACTCCACTCCACTCCACTCCACTCCACTCCGTTTTACTCCTCTCCACTCCACTCCTCTACACTCCACTCCACTCCACTCCACTCCACTCCACTCCACTCCACTCCACTCCACTCCACTCCACTCCACTCCACTCCACTCCACTCTGTTTTACTCCTCTCCACTCCACTACTCCACTCCACTCCACACCACTCCACTCCACACCTCTCCACTCCACTCCACACCTCTCCACTCCACTCAACACCACACCTCTCCACTCCACTCCACTCCACTCCACTCCACTCCACTCCACTCACTCCACTCCACTCCATTCCACTCCACTCCACTCCTCTCCACTCCACTCCACTCCACTCCACTCCACTCCACTCCACTCCGTTTTACTCCTCTCCACTCCACTCCTCTACACTCCACTCCACTCCACTCCACTCCACTCCACTCACTCCACTCCACTCCACTCCACTCCACTCCTCTCAAGTCAACACCACACCTCTCCACTCCACTCCACTCCAGTCCACTCCACTCCACTCCACTGCACTCCGCTCCACTCCACTCCACTCCACTCTACTCCACTCCACTCCACTTCACCTCACTCCAGTCCACACCACACCACACCTCTCCACTCCACTCCACTCCACTCCACTCCACTCCACTCCACTTCACTCCACTCCACTCCACTCCACTCCACTCCACTCCACTCCACTCCACACTACTTTACTACTCTCCACTCAACACCACTATACTCCGCACCAAACCTTTCCACACTACACCTCTCCACTCCACTCAACACCACACCTCTCCACTCCACTCCACTCCACACCTCTCCACTCCACTCCACTCCACTCCACTCCACTCCACTCCACTCCACTCCACTCCACTCCACTCCACTCCACTCCACTCCTCTCCACTCCACTCCACTCCACTCCACTCCACTCCACTCCGTTTTACTCCTCTCCACTCCACTCCTCTACACTCCACTCCACTCCACTCCACTCCACTCCTCTCAAGTCAACACCACACCTCTCCACTCCACTCCACTCCAGTCCACTCCAGTCCAGTCCACTCCACTCCACTCCACTCCACTCCACTCCACTCCACTCCACTCCACTCCGTTTTACTCCTCTCCACTCCATTCCACCCCACTCCATACTACACCCCTCCACTCCACTCCAGTCCACTCCACTACTCTCCACACCTCTCCACTCCTCTCCACTCCACTCCACTCCACTCCACTCCACTCCACTCCACTCCGTTTTACTCCTATCCACTGCACTCCACTGCACTCCACTGCACTCCACTGCACTCCACTGCACTCCACTGCACTCCACTCCACTCCACTCCACTCCACTCCACTCAACACCACACCTCTCCAGTCCACTCCACTCCGCTCCGCACCACTCTACTCCACTCCACTCCACTCCACTCCACTCCACTCCACTCCACTCCGTTTTACTCCTATCCACTGCACTCCACTGCATTCCACTGCACTCCACTGCACTCCACTGCACTCCACTGCACTCCACTCCACTCCACTCCACTCCACTCCACTCCACTCCACTCAACACCACACCTCTCCAGTCCACTCCACTCCGCTCCGCACCACTCTACTCCACTCCACTCCACTCCACTCCACTCCACTCCACTCCACTCCACTCCACTCCTCTCCACTCCACTCCACTCCACTCCACTCCACTCCGTTTTACTCCTCTCCACTCCACTCCTCTCCACTCCACTCCTCTACACTCCACTCCACTCCACTCCTCTCAAGTCAACACCACACCTCTCCACTCCACTCCACTCCAGTCCACTCCAGTCCACTCCACTCCACTCCACTCCACTCCGTTTTACTCCTCTCCACTCCATTCCACCCCACTCCATACTACACCCCTCCACTCCACTCCAGTCCACTCCACTACTCTCCACACCTCTCCACTCCTCTCCACTCCACTCCACTCCACTCCACTCCACTCCGTTTTACTCCTATCCACTGCACTCCACTGCATTCCACTGCACTCCACTGCACTCCACTGCACTCCACTGCACTCCACTCCACTCCACTCCACTCCACTCCACTCCACTCAACACCACACCTCTCCAGTCCACTCCACTCCGCTCCGCACCACTCTACTCCACTCCACTCCACTCCACTCCACTCCACTCCACTCCACTCCACTCCACTCCACTCCACTCCACTCCACTCCACTGCACTCCACTCCACTCCACTACACACCACACCTCTCCACTACACTCTACTCCACTCAACTCCACTCCATACCACACCCCTCCACTCCACTCCAGTCCACTCCACTACTCTCAACACCTCTCCACTCCTCTCTACTCCACTCCACTCCACTCCACTCCACTCCACTCCACTCCACTCCACTCCACTCCACTCCACTCCACTCCGTTTTACTCCTATCCACTGCACTCCACTGCATTCCACTGCACTCCACTGCACTCCACTGCACTGCACTCCACTCCACTCCACTCCACTCCACTCCACTCCACTCCACTCCACTCCACTCCACTCCACTCCACTCAACACCACACCTCTCCAGTCCACTCCACTCCGCTCCGCACCACTCTACTCCACTCCACTCCACTCCACTCCACTCCACTCCACTGCACTCCACTCCACTCCACACCACACCTCTCCACTCCACTCTACTCCACTCAACTCCACTCCATACCACACCCCTCCACTCCACTCCAGTCCACTCCACTCCTCTCCACTCCACTCCACTCCATCCACCCACTCCACTCCACTCCACTCCACTCCACTCCACTCCACTCCACTCCACTCCCTCACTCCACTCCACTCCACTCCACTCCACTCTCTCCACTCCACTCCACTCCACTCCACTCACTCCACTCCACTCCACACCACTCCCACTCCACTCCACTCCACTCCACTCCACTCACTCCACTCCACTCCACACCACTCCACTCCACACCACTCCACTCCACTCCACTCCACACCCACTCCACTCCACTCCCACTCCACTCCACTCCACTCCCACTCCACACCACACCTCTCCACTCCACTCCACTGCACTCCACTCCACTCCACACCACACCTCTCCACTCCACTCTACTCCACTCAACTCCACTCCATACCACACCCCTCCACTCCACTCCAGTCCACTCCACTCCTCTCCACTCCACTCCACTCCAGTCCACTCCACTCCACTCCAATCCTCTCCACTCCACTCCACTCCACTCCACTCCACTCCACTCCACTCCACTCCACTCCACTGCACTCCGCTCCACTCCACTCCACTCCACTCTTCTCCACTCCACTCCACTCACTCACTCCATCCACACCACACCTCTCCACTCCACTCCACTCCACTCCACTCCACTCCACTCCCACCACTCCACTCCACTCCACTCCACTCCACTCCACTCCACACCTCTCCACTCCACTCCACACCACACCTCTCCACTCCACTCCACTCCACTCCACTCCACTCCACTCCACACCTCTCCACTCCACTCCACTCCACACCTCTCCACTCCACTCCACACCACCACACCTCTCCACTCCACTCCACTGCACTCCACTCCACTCCACTCCACTCCACTCCACTCCACGCCTCTCCACTCCACTCTACTCCACTCCACTCCACTCCACTGCACTCCGCTCCACTCCACTCCATTCCACTCTACTCCACTCCACTCCACTTCACTTCACTCCATTCCACACCACACCTCTCCACTCCACTCCACTCCACTCCACTCCACTCCACTCCACTCCACTCCACTCCACTCCACTCCACTCCACTCCACTCCACACCTCTCCACTCCAGTCCACACCACACCTCTCCACTCCACTCCACTCCACTCCACTCCACTCCTCTCCACTCCACTCCACTCCACTCCACTCCACTTCACTCCACTCCACTCCTCTCCGTTTTACTCCTCACCACTCCACTCCACTCAACTCCACTCCACTCCACTCCACACCACTTTACTAGTCTCCACTCAACACCACTATACTCCACACCAAACCTCTCCACACCACACCTCTCCACTCCTCTCCACTCCACTCCACTCCACTCCACTCCACTCCACTCCACTCCACTCCACTCCACTCCACTCCACTCCACTCCACTCCACTCCACTCCACTCCACTCCACTCCACTCTGTTTTACTCCTCTCCACTCCACTACTCCACTCCACTCCACACCACTCCACTCCGCACCTCTCCACTCCACTCCACACCTCTCCACTCCACTCAACACCACACCTCTCCACTCCACTCCACTCCACTCCACTCCACTCCACTCCACTCCACTCCACTCCACTCCATTCCACTCCACTCCAGTCCACTCCACTCCACTCCACTGCACTCCACTGCACTCCGCTCCACTCCACTCCACTCCACTCTACCACACTCCACTCCACTTCACCTCACTCCAGTCCACACCACACCACACCTCTCCACTCCACTCCACTCCACTCCACACCTCTCCACTCCACTTCACTCCACTCCACTCCACTCCACTCCACTCCACTCCACTCCACTCCACTCCACTCCACTCCACACTACTTTACTACTCTCCACTCAACAACACTATACTCCGCACCAAACCTTTCCACACTACACCTCTCCACTCCACTCAACACCACACCTCTCCACTCGACTCCACTCCACACCTCTCCACTCCACTCCACTCCACTCCACTCCACTCCACTCCACTCCACTCCATTCGACTCCACTCCACTCCACTCCACACCTCTCCACTCCTCTCCACACCTCTCCACTCCACTCAACACCACACCTCTCCACTCCACTCCACTCCACTCCACTCCACTCCACTCCACTCCACTCCACTCCACTCCACTCCACTCCACACCACTTTACTAGTCTCCACTCAACACCACTATACTCCACACCAAACCTCTCCACACCACACCTCTCCACTCCTCTCACTCCACTCCACTCCACTCCACTCCACTCCACTCCACTCCACTCCACTCCACTGCACTCCACTCCACTCCACTCCACTCCACTCCACTCCACTCCACTCCACTCCACTCCACTCCACTCCACTCCACTCCACTCCGTTTTACTCCTCTCCACTCCACTACTCCACTCCACTCACACCACTCCACTCCACACCTCTCCACTCCTCTCCACACCTCTCCACTCCACTCAACACCACACCTCTCCACTCCACTCCACTCCACTCCACTCCACTCCACTCCACTCCACTCCACTCCACTCCACTCCACTCCACTCCACTCCTCTCCACTCCACTCCACTCCACTCCACTCCACTCCGTTTTACTCCTCTCCACTCCACTCCTCTACACTCCACTCCACTCCACTCCACTCCACTCCACTCCACTCCACTCCACTCCACTCCACTCCACTCCACTCCACTCCACTCCACTCCACTCTGTTTTACTCCTCTCCACTCCACTACTCCACTCCACTCCACACCACTCCACTCCACACCTCTCCACTCCACTCCACACCTCTCCACTCCACTCAACACCACACCTCTCCACTCCACTCCACTCCACTCCACTCCACTCCACTCCACTCCACTCCACTCCACTCCACTCCACTCCACTCCACTCCATTCCACTCCACTCCACTCCACTCCACTCCACTCCACTCCACTCCTCCACTCCACTCCACTCCACTCCACTCCACTCCACTCCACTCCGTTTTACTCCTCTCCACTCCACTCCTCTACACTCCACTCCACTCCACTCCACTCCACTCCACTCCACTCCACTCCTCTCAAGTCAACACCACACCTCTCCACTCCACTCCACTCCAGTCCACTCCACTCCACTCCACTGCACTCCACTGCACTCCGCTCCACTCCACTCCACTCCACTCTACTCCACTCCACTCCACTTCACCTCACTCCAGTCCACACCACACCACACCTCTCCACTCCACTCCACTCCACTCCACTCCACTCCACTCCACTCCACTCCACTCCACTCCACTCCACTCCACTCCACTCCACTTCACTCCACTCCACTCCACTCCACTCCACTCCACTCCACTCCACTCCACACTACTTTACTACTCTCCACTCAACACCACTATACTCCGCACCAAACCTTTCCACACTACACCTCTCCACTCCACTCAACACCACACCTCTCCACTCCACTCCACTCCACACCTCTCCACTCCACTCCACTCCACTCCACTCCACTCGACTCCACTCCACTCCACTCCACTCCACTCCACTCCACTCCACTCCACTCCTCTCCACTCCACTCCACTCCACTCCACTCCACTCCACTCCACTCCGTTTTACTCCTCTCCACTCCACTCCTCTACACTCCACTCCACTCCACTCCACTCCACTCCACTCCACTCCTCTCAAGTCAACACCACACCTCTCCACTCCACTCCACTCCAGTCCACTCCAGTCCACTCCACTCCACTCCACTCCACTCCGTTTTACTCCTCTCCACTCCATTCCACCCCACTCCATACTACACCCCTCCACTCCACTCCAGTCCACTCCACTACTCTCCACACCTCTCCACTCCTCTCCACTCCACTCCACTCCACTCCACTCCACTCCACTCCACTCCACTCCACTCCACTCCACTCCACTCCACTCCGTTTTACTCCTATCCACTGCACTCCACTGCACTCCACTGCACTCCACTGCACTCCACTGCACTCCACTCCACTCCACTCCACTCCACTCCACTCCACTCCACTCCACTCCACTCAACACCACACCTCTCCAGTCCACTCCACTCCGCTCCGCACCACTCTACTCCACTCCACTCCACTCCACTCCACTCCACTCCACTCCACTCCACTCCGTTTTACTCCTATCCACTGCACTCCACTGCATTCCACTGCACTCCACTGCACTCCACTGCACTCCACTGCACTCCACTCCACTCCACTCCACTCCACTCCACTCCACTCCACTCCACTCCACTCCACTCAACACCACACCTCTCCAGTCCACTCCACTCCGCTCCGCACCACTCTACTCCACTCCACTCCACTCCACTCCACTCCACTCCACTCCACTCCACTCCACTCCACTCCACTCCACTCCACTCCTCTCCACTCCACTCCACTCCACTCCACTCCGTTTTACTCCTCTCCACTCAACTCCTCTACACTCCACTCCACTCCACTCCACTCCACTCCACTCCTCTCAAGTCAACACCACACCTCTCCACTCCACTCCACTCCAGTCCACTCAAGTCCACTCCACTCCACTCCACTCCACTCCGTTTTACTCCTCTCCACTCCATTCCACCCCACTCCATACTACACCCCTCCACTCCACTCCAGTCCACTCCACTACTCTCCACACCTCTCCACTCCTCTCCACTCCACTCCACTCCACTCCACTCCACTCCACTCCACTCCACTCCGTTTTACTCCTATCCACTGCACTCCACTGCATTCCACTGCACTCCACTGCACTCCACTGCACTCCACTGCACTCCACTCCACTCCACTCCACTCCACTCCACTCAACACCACACCTCTCCAGTCCACTCCACTCCGCTCCGCACCACTCTACTCCACTCCACTCCACTCCACTCCACTCCACTCCACTCCACTCCACTCCACTCCACTGCACTCCACTCCACTCCACTGCACTCCACTCCACTCCACTACACACCACACCTCTCCACTACACTCTACTCCACTCAACTCCACTCCATACCACACCCCTCCACTCCACTCCAGTCCACTCCACTACTCTCAACACCTCTCCACTCCTCTCTACTCCACTCCACTCCACTCCACTCCACTCCACTCCACTCACTCAACTCCGTTTTACTCCTATCCACTCCACTGCACTCCACTGCACTCCACTGCACTCCACTGCACTCCACTGCACTGCACTGCACTCCACTCCACTCCACTCCACTCCACTCCACTCCACTCCACTCCACTCAACACCACACCTCTCCAGTCCACTCCACTCCGCTCCGCACCACTCTACTCCACTCCACTCCACTCCACTCCACTCCACTCCACTCAACTCCACTCCATACCACACCCCTCCACTCCACTCCAGTCCACTCCACTCCTCTCCACTCCACTCCACTCCAGTCCACTCCACTCCACTCCACTCCAATCCTCTCCACTCCACTCCACTCCACTCCACTCCACTCCACTCCACTGCACTCCGCTCCACTCCACTCCACTCCACTCCACTCTTCTCCACTCCACTCCACTTCACTTCACTCCAGTCCACACCACACCTCTCCACTCCACTCCACTCCACTCCACTCCACTCCACTCCACTCCACACCACACCTCTCCACTCCACTCCACTCCACTCCACTCCACTCCACTCCACTCCACTCCACTCCACTCCACTCCACTCCACTCCACTCCACTCCACACCTCTCCACTCCACTCCACACCACACCTCTCCACTCCACTCCACTGCACTCCACTCCACTCCACACCACACCTCTCCACTCCACTCTACTCCACTCAACTCCACTCCATACCACACCCCTCCAATCCACTCCAGTCCACTCCACTCCTCTCCACTCCACTCCACTCCAGTCCACTCCACTCCACTCCAATCCTCTCCACTCCACTCCACTCCACTCCACTCCACTCCACTCCACTCCACTCCACTCCACTCCACTCCACTGCACTCCGCTCCACTCCACTCCACTCCACTCTTCTCCACTCCACTCCACTTCACTTCACTCCAGTCCACACCACACCTCTCCACTCCACTCCACTCCACTCCACTCCACTCCACTCCACTCCACTCCACTCCACACCTCTCCACTCCACTCCACACCACACCTCTCCACTCCACTCCACTCCACTCCACTGCACTCCACTCCACTCCACTCCACTCCACTCCACTCCACTCCACACCTCTCCACTCCACTCCACTCCACACCACACCTCTCCACTCCACTCCACTGCACTCCACTCCACTCCAATCCACTCCACTCCACTCCTCTCCACTCCACTCTACTCCACTCCACTCCACTCCACTGCACTCCGCTCCACTCCACTCCATTCCACTCTACTCCACTCCACTCCACTTCACTTCACTCCAGTCCACACCACACCTCTCCTCTCCACTCCACTCCACTCCACTCCACTCCACTCCACTCCACTCCACTCCACTCCACACCTCTCCACTCCAGTCCACACCACACCTCTCCACTCCACTCCACTC
>JAUPFR010000232.1:0-57242 GCA_036925125.1 Oreortyx pictus | reverse complement strand
CCCCCTAAAACCCCATAACCCCCCCCCACAACCCCCCCCAAACCCCACAGCCCCCCCAAAAACCCCATAACCCCCCCAAAAACCCCATTACCCCCCATAACCCCCCCCAAACCCCACAGCCCCCCCCCCTAAAAACCCCATAACCCCTCCAAAAACCCCATAACCCCCCCAAAACCCCCCCCAAAAACCCCACAGCCCCCCCCAAAAACCCCATAACCTCCCCATAACCCCACAGCCCCCCCCAAAAACCCCATAACCTCCCCCCAAACCCACAGCCTCCCCTAAAAACCCCATATGCCCCCCCAAAAAACCCCACAACCCCCCATAACCCCCCCAAAAAACCCCATAACCCCCCCTAACCCCCCCCAAAAACCCCATAACCCCCCCAAAACCCCATAACCTCCCCCCAAACCCACAGCCCCCCCCAAAACCCCCCTAAAAACCCCATAACCCCCCACAACCCCCCCCAAACCCCACAGCCCCCCCCTAAAAACCCCACAACCCCCATAACCCCCCCCAAAAACCCACAACCCCCCCAAACCCCACAGCCCACCCCAAAAACCCACAGCCCCCCCCCAAAACCCACAACCCCCCCATAACTCCCCTAAAAACCCCACAGCCCCCCCTAAAAACCCCATAACCCCAAAAACCCCATAACCCCCCCAAACCCCACAGCCCCCCCAAAAACCCAAAACCCCTTATATAGCCCCCCACAACCCCCCCCAAACCCCACAGCCCCCCCCATAAAAACCCCATAAGCCCCCAAAAACCCCATAACCTCCCCCCAAACCCCACAGCCCACCCCAAAAACCCCACAACCCCCCCCAAATCCCATAACCCCCCCAAACCCCACAGCCCCCCCTAAAAACCCCATAACCCCCCCCACACCCCACAGCCCCCCCCAAAAACCCACAACCCCCATAACCCCCCCCAAAAACCCCACAACCCCCCCAAAACCCCACAGCCCCCCCCCATAAAAACCCCATAACCCCCCCCATAACCCCCCCCAAACCCCACAGCCCCCCCCAAAACCCATAAGCCCCCCAAAAACCCCATAACCTCCCCCCCAAACCCCACAGCCCACCCCAAAAACCCCACAACGTCCCCCAAAAACCCCATAACCCCCCCCAAACCCCACAGCCCCCCCCTAAAAACCCCACAACCCCCCCCAAACCCCACAGCCCCCCCTAAAAATCCCACAGCCCCCCCCAGACCCCACAGCCCACCCCAAAAACCCCACAGCCCCCCCCAAAAACCCCACAACCCCCCCACAACCCCCCCCAAAAACCCCACAGCCCCCCCAAAACCCCATAACCCCCCACAACCCCCCGAAACCCCACAGCCCCCCCCATAAAAACCCATAACCCCCCCCCAAAAACCCCACAACCCCCCCCAAACCCCACAGCCCCCCCTAAAAACCCCACAACCCCCCCAAACCCCACAGCCCCCCTAAAAACCCCACAACCCCCCCCAAACCCCACAGCCCCCCCAAACCCCACAGCCCCCCCCATAAAAACCCCATAACCCCCCCAAAAACCCCACAACCCCCCCCAAACCTCACAGCCCCCCCCATAAAAACCCCATAACCCCCCAAAAACCCCATAACCCCCCCAAACCCCACAGCCCCCCCCATAAAAACCCCATAAGCCCCCAAAAACCCCACAACCCCCCCCAAACCCCACAGCCCCCCCCAAAACCCCAAAACCCCATAAGCCCCCCACACCCCCCCCAAACCCCACAGCCCCCCCCTAAAAACCCCACAACCCCCATAACCCCCCCCAAAAACCCCACAACCCCCCCAAACCCCACAGCCCCCCCCTAAAAACCCCATAACCCCCCTAAAAACCCCATAACCCCCCCCCACAACCCCCCCCAAACCCCACAGCCCCCCCAAAAACCCCATAACCCCCCCAAAAAACCCCATTACCCCCCCATAACCCCCCCCAAACCCCACAGCCCCCCCCCTAAAAACCCCATACCCCTCCAAAAACCCCATAACCCCCCCAAAACCCCCCCCAAAAACCCCACAGCCCCCCCCAAAAACCCCATAACCTCCCCCATAACCCACAGCCCCCCCAAAAACCCCATAACCTCCCCCCCAAACCCCACAGCCTCCCTAAAAACCCCATATGCCCCCCCCAAAAACCCCACACCCCCCATAACCCCCCCAAAAAAACCCCATAACCCCCCCATAACCCCCCCCAAAAACCCCATAACCCCCCCAAAACCCCATAACCTCCCCCCCAAACCCCACAGCCCCCCCCATAACCCCCCTAAAAACCCCATAACCCCCCACAACCCCCCCCAAACCCCACAGCCCCCCCCTAAAAACCCCACAACCCCCATAACCCCCCCCAAAAACCCCACAACCCCCCCCAAACCCCACAGCCCACCCCAAAAACCCCACAGCCCCCCCCCAAAACCCCACACCCCCCCATAACTCCCCTAAAAACCCCACAGCCCCCCTAAAAACCCCATAACCCCCAAAAACCCCATAACCCCCCCAAACCCCACAGCCCCCCCCAAAAACCCCATAACCCCCCAATAACCCCCCCCAAACCCCACAGCCCCCCCCAACAACCCCACAAACCCCCCCATAACCCCCCCAAAAAACCCCATAACCCCCCCAAAACCCCATAACCTCCCCCCCAAACCCCACAGACCCCCCCCCCCCATAACCCCCTAAAACCCCATAACCCCCCAAAAAACCCCATAACCCCCCCATAACTCCCCCCATAACCCCCCCCAAACCCCACAGCCTCCCCCTAAAAACCCCACAACCCCCCCCAAAACCCCACAACCCCCCCACAACCCCCCCCAAAAACCCCACAACCCCCCCCCAAACCCCACAACCCCCCCACAACCCCCCCCAAAAACCCCACAACCCCCCCCCAAACCCCACAACCCCCCCCCCCAAACCCCACAACCCCCCCCCTCAAAAAACCCCATAACCGCCCCGTTCCCCCCCTCCCCCCGCCAGGTTCATCTTCTCGTGCGAGGCGCTCATCCCGGCGCGCCCCAAGCGGCGCCCCTATAAAATCCTCGAGCGCACTCGGAGGCTCGAGAGCTTCGCCAGCCGCTCCCGCCGCCGCGGCCCCGTCCGCTACGCCGCCGCCGTCCTCCTCCCCCGTACCCCGAAAGCTTCGGGGTCCCCCGTCACCCTCACCCTGTACGGTTCCAACGGCGATTCCGGCCGCAGGAACCTCAAGGGCGGTTTCGGGGTGCTCTATAGGCTCGCGGTGGACACGGTGGATTTGGGGGAGCTGACCAAGGTCAGGGTCGAGGGCTGCGGCGCCGTGCAAAGGGTGGAGGTGACCAACGCGGCCACGGGGGTCACCACTCACTTTCCGGTGGGGTTGCAGGGGGACGGGCTCGACGGGATGCTGTGGACGGAGCTGTACCCCCGATAAGTTGGGGGGTCGGGCCGTTTGGGGGGCGCTATGGGGTCGCTATGGGGTTGTTATGGGGTCGTTATGGGGTCGCTGTGGGGGTGCAGTACATCTATATGGCCGCTAGGCGGCGCTGTGTCTGTGTGTCTATGTGTTCCTATGGGGTCGCTGTGTGTCTATGGAGTGCAGTACATGTATATGGCCGCTAGGCGGCGCTGTGTCTGTGTGTCTATGTGTTCCTATGGGGTCTCAGTGTCTCTAATGGAGTGCAGTACATGTATATGGCCGCTAGGCGGCGCTGTGTCTGTGTGTCTCTATGTGTCCCTATGGGGTCTCTGTGTGTTCCTATGGGGTCGCTGTGTCCCTATGGGGTCTCTATGGGGTCCCTGTGTCGCTATGGGGTCTCTGTGGGGTCTCTATGGGGTCTCTATGGGGTCCCTCTGTCGCTATGGGGTGTCTATGGGGTCTCTATGGGGTCTCTATGGGGTCCCTATGGGGTCTCTATGGGGTCCCTGTGTCGCTGTGGGGTCTCTATGGGGTCCCTGTGTCGCTATGGGGTCGCTGTGGGATCCCTATAGGACCCGGGTGGGTCCTGGCCAGGGTGGAGGTGACCAACGCGGCCACGGGGGTCACCACTCACTTTCCGGTGGGGTTGCAGGGGGACGGGCTCGACGGGATGCTGTGGACGGAGCTGTACCCCCGATAAGTTGGGGGGTCGGGCCCGTTTGGGGGGCGCTATGGGGTCGTTATGGGGTCGTTATGGGGTCGCTATGGGGTCGCTGTGGGGGTGCAGTACATGTATCCGGCCGCTAGGCGGCGCTGTGTCTGTGTGTCTATGTGTTCCTATGGGGTCTCAGTGTCTCTAATGGAGTGTAGTACATCTATATGGCCGCTAGGCGGCGCTGTGTCTGTGTGTGTCTCTATGTGTTCCTATGGGTCTCTATGGGGTCTCTTTGTCTCTACGGGTCTCTATAGAGTCTCTATGGGGTCTATATGGGGTCTCTGTGTCCCTATGGCATCTCTATGGGGTCCCTGTGTCGCTATGGGGTCTCTATGGGGTCTCTATGGGGTCTCTATGGGGTCCCTGTGTCGCTATGGGGTCTCTGTGGGGTCCCTATGTCTCTATGGGGTCCCTATCGGGTCTCTATGGGGTCCCTATGGGGTCTCTATGGGGTCTCTATGGGGACTCTGTCTCTCTATGGGGTCTCTATGGGGTCCCTGTGTCCCTATGGGGTCTCTATGGGGTCTCTATGGGGTCCCTGTGTCCCTATGGGGTCTCTATGGGGTCTCTATGGGGTCCCTGTGTCCCTATGGGTCTCTATGGGGTCCCTGTGTCCCTATGGGGTCTCTATGGGGTCTCTATGGGGGTCCCTGTGTCGGTATGGGGTCTCTATGGGGTCAGTGTCTCTCTATGGGGTCTGTATGGGGTCCCCTGTGTCGCTATGGGGTCTCTATGGGGTCTCTATGGGGTCTCTATGGGGTCCCTGTGTCGCTATGGGGTCTCTGTGGGGTCCCTATGTCTCTATGGGGTCCCTATCGGGTCTCTATGGGGTCCCTATGGGGTCTCTATGGGGTCTCTATGGGGACTCTGTCTCTCTATGGGTCTCTATGGGGTCCCTGTGTCCCTATGGGGTCTCTATGGGGTCAGTGTCTCTCTATGGGGTCCCTGTGTCGCTATGGGGTCTCTATGGGATCACTGGGTCTCTGTGGGGTCGCTATGGGGTCCCTGTGTCTCTATGGGGTCTCTATGTGGTCCCTGTCTCTCTATGGGGTCCCTGTCTCTCTATGGGGTCTCTATGGGGTCCCTGTGTCGCTATGGGGTCGCTGTGGGATCCTATAGGACCCGGGTGGGTCCTGGCCAGGGTGGAGGTGACCAACGCGGCCACGGGGGTCACCACTCACTTTCCGGTGGGGTTGCAGGGGTCGGGCTCGACGGGATGCTGTGGACGGAGCTGTACCCCGATAAGTTGGGGGGTCGGGCCGTTTGGGGGGCGCTATGGGGTCGCTATGGGGTCGTTATGGGGTCGTTATGGGTCGTTATGGGTTGCAGTATATCTATATGGCCGCTAGGCGGCGCTGTGTCTGTGTGTCTATGTGTTCCTATGGGGTCGCTGTGTGTCCTATGGAGTGCAGTACATGTATCCGGCCGCTAGGCGGCGCTGTGTCTGTGTGTGTCTCTATGTGTCGCTATGGGGTCTCTATGGGATCACTGGGTCTCTATGGGGTCTCTATGGGGTCCATATGTCGCTATGGGGTGTCTATGGGGTCTCTGTGTCGCTATGGGGTCTCTATGGGGTCTCTGTGTCGCTATGGGGTCTCTATGGGGTCTCTATGGGGTCCCTATGGGGTCTCTATGGGGTCTCTGTCTCTCTATGGGGTCTCTATGGGGTCCCTGTGTCGCTATGGGGTCTCTATGGGGTCCCTATGGGGTCTCTATGGGGTCCCTATGGGGTCTCTATGGGGTCTCTATGGGGTCTCTATGGGGTCCCTGTGTCGCTATGGGGTCTCTATGGGGTCTCTATGGGGTCCCTATGGGGTCTCTATGGGGTCCCTGTGGGGTCTCTATGGGGTCCCTGTGTCGCTATGGGGTCGCTGTGGGATCCCTATAGGACCCGGGTGGGTCCTGGCCAGGGTGGAGGTGACCAACGCGGCCACGGGGGTCACCACTCACTTTCCGGTGGGGTTGCAGGGGGACGGGCTCGACGGGATGCTGTGGACGGAGCTGTACCCCCGATAAGTTGGGGGGTCGGGCCGTTTGGGGGGCGCTATGGGGTCGTTATGGGGTCGCTGTGGGGGTGCAGTACATCTATATGGCCGCTAGGCGGCGCTGTGTTAGTGCGTGTCTATGTGTTCCTATGGGGTCTCAGTGTCTCTAATGGAGTGTAGTACATCTATATGGCCGCTAGGCGGCGCTGTGTCTGTGTGTGTCTCTATGTGTTCCTATGGGGTCTCTATGGGGTCTCTTTGTCTCTACGGGGTCTCTATAGAGTCTCTATGGGGTCTATATGGGGTCTCTGTGTCCCTATGGCATCTCTATGGGGTCCCTGTGTCGCTATGGGGTCTCTATGGGGTCTCTATGGGGTCTCTATGGGGTCCCTGTGTCGCTATGGGGTCTCAGTGGGGTCCCTATGTCTCTATGGGGTCCGTATGGGGTCTCTATGGGGTCCCTATGGGGTCTCTATGGGGTCTCTATGGGGTCTCTGTCTCTCTATGGGGTCTCTATGGGGTCCCTGTGTCCCTATGGGGTCTCTATGGGGTCCCTATGGGGTCCCTGTGTTGCTATGGGGTCTCTATGGGGTCCCTGTGTCGCTATGGGGTCTCTATGGGGTCTCTATGGGGTCCCTGTGTCGCTATGGGGTCTCTATGGGGTCTCTATGGGGTCTCTATGGGGCCACTGTGTCCCTATAGGGTCTCTATGGGGTCTCTGTGTCTCTATGGGGTCCCTATGGGGTCTCTATGGGGTCCCTCTGTCGCTATGGGGTGTCTCTGGGGTCTCTATGGGGTCTCTATGGGGTCCTATGGGTCCCTGTGTTGCTATGGGGTCTCTATGGGGTCTCTATGGGGTCCCTATGGGGTCCCTGTGTTGCTATGGGGTCTCTATGGGGTCCCTATGGGGTCTCTATGGGGTCCCTGTGTCGGTATGGGGTCTCTATGGGGTCCCTGTGTCGGTATGGGTCTCTATGGGGTCCCTGTGTCGGTATGGGGTCTCTATGGGGTCAGTGTCTCTCTATGGGGTCTGTATGGGGTCCCTGTGTCGCTATGGGGTCTCTATGGGGTCTCTATGGGGTCTCTATGGGGTCTCTGTGTCGCTATGGGGTCTGTATGGGGTCCCTGTGTCGCTATGGGTCTCTATGGGGTCTCTATGGGGTCTCTGTGTCGCTATGGGGTCCCTATAGGGTCCCTATGGGGTCCTTGTGTCGCTATGGGGTCTCTATGGGGTCTCTATGGGGTCTCTATGGGGCCACTGTGTCCCTATAGGGTCTCTATGGGGTCTCTGTGTCTCTATGGGGTCCCTATGGGTTCTCTATGGGGTCCCTGTGTCTCTATGGGGTCTCTATGGGGTGTCTATGGGGTCTCTATGGGGTCCCTGTGTCGCTATGGGGTCTCTATGGGGTCTCTATGGGGTCTCTGTCTCTCTATGGGGTCGCTATGGGGTCCCTGTGTCGCTATGGAGCTCTATGGGGTCTCTATGGGGTCCCTGTGTCTCTATGGGGTCTCTATGGGATCTCTGTCTCTCTATGGGGTCCCTATGGGGTCTCTATGGGGTCAGTTTGTTGCTATGGGGTCTCTATGGGGCTCTATGGGGTCTCTATGGGGTCTCTGTGTCCCTATGGGGTCTCTATGGGGTCCCTGTTTCGCTATGGGGTCTCTATGGGGTCGCTATGGGGTCTCTGTGTCCCTATGGGGTCTCTATGGGGTCGCTATGGGGTCTCTGTGTCCCTATGGGGTCTCTATGGGGTCGCTATGGAGTCTCTGTGTCTCTATGGGTCTCTATGGGGTCCGTGCGTCATTAACCCGCCCCCCAATCCCAATCCCGACCCCATTTAGGGCCGCCATTTGCGTAGCCTTCCGCAGTTGGCGTAGCCTTCCGCAGTTGACGTAGCCTTCCGCCGTTTCCCAGTTTGCGTATCCTTACGCCGTTTACGCATCCTCTTGCACTTTACGTATCCCTCCTCCGTTTGCGTATCCTCCCGCACTTTACGTATCCCTCCGCCGTTTGCGTAACCCTCCGCGCTTTTCGTATCTCTCCTCCATTTACGTAACCCTCCGCACTTTACGTATCCCTCCGCCGTTTGCGTATCCTCCCGTAGTTACGTATCCTTTCTCCGTTACGTATCCCTCCTCCATTTGCGTATCCTCCCGCACTTTACGTATCCCTCCGCCGTTTGCGTACCCTCCCGCACTTTACTTATCCCTCCGCCGTTTGCGTAACCCTCCGCGCTTTACGTATCCCTCCGCTGTTTGCGTATCCTCCCGCACTTTACGTATCCCTCCTCCGTTTGCGTATCCTCCCGTAGTTTACGTATCCTTTCTCCGTTTACGTATCCCTCCTCCGTTTGCGTATCCTCCCGCACTTTACGTATCCCTCCTCCTTTTGCGTATCCTCCCGCACTTTACGTTTCTCTTCTCCATTTACGTAACCCTCCGCGCTTTACGTATCCTTCCTGCGTTGGCGTATCCTCCCGCATTTTACGTATCTCTTCTCCATTTACGTAACCCTCCGGCCTTTACGTATCCCTCCCCCGTTTGCGTATCCTCCCGCTTTTTCTCGTTTCTTCTAATTAGCGTTAATTAATTGGCGCTTTTTAATGGTCGTTTGGAAGGTTCTCCGCCCCCTCCCCCCCCCCCCCCACGACGCCATTGGTCGACGCCGCGCGGGGACACGCCCCCCACTCTCCGCATCGGCCAATGGGAACGCGAGGTGCGTCCGCTGGAGAGCTCATAGCGGTGGAGGACAGGTCAACCCATAGGGAACCATTGGGACCCATAGAGGGACACTGGGACCCATAGAGACCCATAGAGGGACACTGGGACCCACAGAGACCCATAGAGAGCAATGGGCGGACAGGTCAACCCATAGGGACCCATAGAGAGCAATGGGTGAACAGGTCAACCCATAGGGACCCATAGAGAGCAATGGGCGGACAGGTCAACCCATAGAGACCCATAGAGAGCAATGGGCGGACAGGTCAACCCATAGGGACCCATAGAGAGCAATGGGTGGACAGGTCAACCCATAGGGACCCATAGAGAGCAATGGGTGGACAGGTCATCCCATAGAGAGCAATGAGTGGACAGGTCAACCCATAGGGACACATAGAGAGCAATGGGTGGACAGGTCAACCCATAGGGACCCATAGAGAGCAATGGGTGGACAGGTCATCCCATAGAGAGCAATGAGTGGACAGGTCAACCCATAGGGACACATAGAGAGCAATGGGTGGACAGGTCAACCCATAGGGACCCATAGAGAGCAATGGGTGGACAGGTCATCCCATAGAGAGCAATGAGTGGACAGGTCAACCCATAGGGACACATAGAGAGCAATGGGCGGACAGGTCAACCCATAGGGACCCATAGAGAGCAATGGGCGGACAGGTCAACCCATAGCGCCCCATAGAGACTCACTGTGCCCCATAGCGCCCCACTGTGCCCCATAGCGCCCCATAGCGCCCCATAGCGCCCCATAGCGAGCCTAAATCCCACAGCGAGGTTTTTTTTTGGGGGGGGGCGGAGCGGCGCTGCTTTTATTGGGGGGCGGGGGGGGGCACCAAAAATAGATTTCTCTGTACACATTTACACCTCTGGGGCGGGGGGAGGTTATGGGGCAGGGCGGGGGGGCGGCCCCATAGCGGTTGTGGGGCGGGGGGTTGTGGGGCCGGCCCCATAGCGGTTGTGGGGCGTGGAGAGGGGGGGTGGGGGGCGGCCCTATAGGGGTTGTGGGGCAGGGGGCCGGCCCTATAGGGGGATATGGGGCGGGGGTTATGGGGCTGGCCCTATAGGGGTTATGGGGTTATGGGGCCGGCCCCATAGCGGTTGTGGGGCCGGCCCCATAGCGGTTGTGGGGCGGGGGGTTGTGGGGCCGGCCCCATAGCGGTTGTGGGGTCCGCTGGAGTCCTAATGGGGGAAGAAAGGGGGAAGAGATTAATTAAATGAAATAGCCCCATAGCGCCCCATAGCTGCCCCATAGAGACCCATAGCGACCCATAGCGCCCCATAGCTGCCCCATAGAGACCCATAGCGACACATAGCGACCCATAGAGACCGATAGAGACCCCATAGCTGCCCCATAGAGACCCATAGCGCCCCATAGAGACCCCATAGCGCCCCATAGAGACCCATAGCGACCCATAGAGACCGATAGAGACCCCATAGCTGCCCCATAGAGACCCCATAGCGCCCCATAGAGGCCCCATAGAGACCCCATAGCACCCCATAGAGACCCATAGAGACCCATAGCGACCCATAGAGACCCCATAGCGCCCCATAGAGGCCCCATAGAGACCCCATAGAGCCCCATAGCGCCCCATAGAGTCCCCATAGCGCCCCACAGAGCCCCATAGTGCCCCATAGAGCCCCACAGCGCCCCACAGAGCCCCATAGCGCCCCATAGAAACCCATAGCGCCCCATAGAGACCCCATAGCGCCCCATAGAGGCCCCATAGAGACCCCATAGCACCCCATAGAGACCCATAGAGACCCTTAGCGACCCATAGAGACCCCATAGCGCCCCATAGAGGCCCCATAGAGACCCCATAGCGCCCCATAGAGACCCATAGCGACCCATAGAGACCCATAGAGACCCATAGAGACCCATAGCGACCCATAGAGACCCATAGAGACCCATAGAGGCCCTATAGAGACCCATAGCGACCCATAGAGACCCATAGAGACCCATAGAGGCCCTATAGAGCCCCATAGCGCCCAATAGAGACCCCATAGCACCCCATAGAGACCCATAGTGCCCCATAGAGGCCCCATAGAGACCCCATAGAGCCCCATAGCGCCCCATAGAGACCCTATAGCGCCCCATAGAGACCCCTTAGTGCCCCACAGAGACCCCATAGCGCCCCACAGAGCCCCATAGTGCCCCATAGAGCCCCACAGCGCCCCACAGAGCCCCATAGCGCCCCATAGAAACCCATAGCGCCCCATAAAGACCCCATAGCGCCCCATAGAGGCCCCATAGAACCTCATATCACCCAATAGCGCCCCACAGAACCCCACAGAGCCCCGATATCACCCCATAGCGCCCCATAGCCCTCCACATCACCCCATAGAACCCCATATCACCCCATAGCGCCCCACAGAACCCCATATCACCCCATAGCGCCCCACAGCGCCCCATAGCGACGCACCGATGCTCGGGGGGTCACGGGATGGGTCGGCGCCGTGGGGTTTCGTCCCGGGTCAGGTCGACCACTTGGGGGGCGGAGGAGAGCACTTGTGGGGCGGAGCCGTGGGGCCGGGAGCGGATGACGCTGTGGG
The DNA here is from genome assembly GCA_036925125.1 of Oreortyx pictus. Classification (NCBI taxonomy): domain Eukaryota; kingdom Metazoa; phylum Chordata; class Aves; order Galliformes; family Odontophoridae; genus Oreortyx; species Oreortyx pictus. The sequence continues at coordinate 45,864 of JAUPFR010000232.1, read as the reverse complement.
GGGGGGGGGGAGAGAAAAGAGTGGGGAGAGGATCTATGGGGTCGGCACGGAGATGTGGGGCTGGGGGTCCCCATGTCTCTCTATGGGGCGCTATGGGTCCCAGTGTCTCTCTATGGGTCGCTATGGGTCCCAGTGTCCCTCTATGGGTCTCTATGGGTCTCTGTGGGTCCCAGTGTCCCTCTATGGGGCTCTATGGGGCTCTGTGGGTCTCTATGGGATTCTATGGGGCGCTGTGGGGATCTGTGGGTCTCTATGGGGCGCTATGGGTCTCTATGGGTCCCAGTGTCTCTCTATGGGTCCCAGTGTCCCTCTATGGGTCTCTATGGGTCTCTATGGGTCTCTATGGGTCCCACTGTCTCTCTATGGGTCTCTATGGGTCTCTATGGGTCTCTATGGGTCCCTATGGGTCCCTATGGGTCTCTATGGGTCTCAGTGTCTCTCTATGGGGCTCTGTGGGTCCCAATGCCTTTCTATGGGGCTCCATGGGATTCTATGGGGCGCTGTGGGGATCTGGGGGTCTCTATGGGTCTCCATAGGTCTCTATGGGTCCCAGTGTCTCTCTATGGGTCTCTATGGGTCTCTATGGGTCCCAGTATCTCTCTATGGGTCTCTATGGGTCTCTATGGGTCTCTATGGGTCTCTATGGGTCCCAGTATCTCTCTATGGGTCTCTATGGGTCTCTATGGGTCTCTATGGGTCTCTATGGGTCCCAGTGTCTCTCTATGGGTCTCCATGGTCCCCTATGGGTTGACCTGTCCTCCCATCACTCCCTACGGGTCCCGACGCCAATCTATGGGTCCCGACGCCCCTCTGTGGGGCCGCTATGGGTCGCAGTGCCCCTCCGTGGGGCGGCTATGGGGCGGCCGTACCTGGTGCGTTCGTGCACGCCGACGATCTCCACGTCGCTGTCGGACGTGGGCACGGGGATCCCGCCGTGGGTCCGGGCCGGGCCGCTCACGGGGCCTGCGGGGGGGCAGGGGGGGACACGTGTGGGGCGCTGTGGGGCGCTATGGGGCTCTATGGGGCGCTATGGGGCTCTATGGGGCTCTATGGGGCGCTGTGGGGCTCTATGGGGCTCTATGGGGCACTGTGGGGATTTATGGGTCTCTATGGGGCACTATTGGGCTCTATGGGTCTCTGTGGGGCGCTATGGGGCAGTATGAGGCGCTATGGGGTCTCTATGGGTCTCTATGGGCCAGTATGGGGCGCTATGGGGCACTATTGGGCTCTATGGGGCACTGTGGGGCGCTATGGGGCACTGTGGGGCTCTATGGGGTGGCTATGGGGCACTGTGGGGTTCTATGGGGCTCTACTGGGCTCTGTGGGGCTCTGTGGGGCGCTATGGGGCACTGTGGGGCTCTATGGGTTCCTATGGGGCTCTATGGGGTGGCTATGGGTCTCTATGGGGCACTATTGGGCTCTATGGGGCACTGTGGGGCGCTATGGGGCACTGTGGGGCTCTATGGGGTGGCTATGGGTCTCTATGGGGCACTATTGGGCTCTATGGGGCACTGTGGGGCGCTATGGGGCACTGTGGGGCTCTATGGGGTGGCTATGGGTCTCTATGGGGCACTATTGGGCTCTATGGGGCACTGTGGGGCGCTATGGGGCTCTGTGGGGCGCTATGGGGCACTGTGGGGTTCTATGGGGTTTCTATGGGGCGCTATGGGGTGGCTATGGGTCTCTATGGGGCACTATGGGGATTTGTAGGTCTCTGTGGGGCGCTATGGGGCACTGTGGGGTTCTATGGGGCTCTACTGGGCTCTATGGGGCTCTGTGGGGCGCTATGGGTTCCTATGGGGCTCTATGGGGTGGCTATGGGTCTCTATGGGGCACTATTGGGCTCTATGGGGCACTGTGGGGCGCTATGGGGCTCTGTGGGGCGCTATGGGGCACTGTGGGGTTCTATGGGGTTTCTATGGGGCACTATGGGGTGGCTATGGGTCTCTATGGGGCACTATGGGGATTTGTAGGTCTCTGTGGGGCGCTATGGGGCACTGTGGGGTTCTATGGGGCTCTACTGGGCTCTATGGGGCTCTGTGGGGCGCTATGGGGCACTGTGGGGCTCTATGGGGTCCTATGGGGCTCTATGGGGTGGCTATGGGTCTCTATGGGGCTCTACTGGGCTCTGTGGGGCTCTGTGGGGCGCTATGGGGCACTGTGGGGCTCTATGGGTTCCTATGGGGCTCTATGGGGTGGCTATGGGGCACTGTGGGGTTCTATGGGGCTCTACTGGGCTCTATGGGGCTCTGTGGGGCACTGTGGGGTTCTATGGGGCTCTACTGGGCTCTATGGGGCTCTGTGGGGCGCTATGGGGCACTGTGGGGCTCTATGGGGTGGCTATGGGTCTCTATGGGATGGCTATGGGTCTCTATGGGGCACTATTGGGCTCTATGGGGCACTGTGGGGCGCTATGGGGCACTGTGGGGCTCTATGGGGTGGCTATGGGGCACTGTGGGGTTCTATGGGGCTCTACTGGGCTCTATGGGGCTCTGTGGGGCGCTATGGGGCACTGTGGGGCTCTATGGGGTGGCTATGGGTCTCTATGGGGCACTATTGGGCTCTGTGGGGCACTGTGGGGTTCTGTGGGGCTCTATGGGGCTCTGTGGGGCGCTATGGGGCACTGTGGGGTTCTATGGGGTTTCTATGGGGCGCTATGGGGTGGCTATGGGTCGCTATGGGGCACTATGGGGATCTATGGGGCACTGTGGGGCTCTATGGGGCACTGCGGGGTTCTATGGGGTTCCTATGGGGCTCTATGAGGTTCTATGGGGCGCTATGGGGCTCTATGGGATTCCTATGGGTCTCTATGGGGCACTATTGGGCTCTATGGGGCGCTATGGGGCACTGTGGGGCTCTATGGGGCACTATGGGGTTCTGTGGGGTTCTTATGGGGCTCTATGAGGTTCTATGGGGTGCTGTGGGGCTCTGTGGGTCCCAGTGTCTCTCTATGGGTCTCTATGGGTCCCAGTATCTCTCTATGGGTCTCTGTGGGTCTCTATGGGTCTCTATGGGTCTCTATGGGTCTCTATGGGTCCCACTGTCTCTCTATGGGTCTCTATGGGTCCCTATGGGTCTCTATGGGTCTCAGTGTCTCTCTATGGGTCTCTATGGGTCTCTATGGGTCCCAGTGTCTCTCTATGGGTCTCTATGGGTCTCTATGGGTCCCAGTGTCTCTCTATGGGGCTCTGTGGGTCCCAATGCCTTTCTATGGGGCTCCATGGGATTCTATGGGGCGCTGTGGGGATCTGGGGGTCTCTATGGGTCTCCATAGGTCTCTATGGGTCCCAGTGTCTCTCTATGGGTCTCTATGGGTCTCTATGGGTCCCAGTGTCTCTCTATGGGTCTCTATGGGTCTCTATGGGTCCCAGTGTCTCTCTATGGGGCTCTGTGGGTCCCAATGCCTTTCTATGGGGCTCCATGGGATTCTATGGGGCGCTGTGGGGATCTGGGGGTCTCTATGGGTCTCCATAGGTCTCTATGGGTCCCAGTGTCTCTCTATGGGTCGCTATGTCTCTCTATGGGTCCCAGTGTCTCTCTATGGGTCCCAATGTCCCTCTATGGGTCCCTCTATGGGTCCCAATGTCTCTCTATGGGTCTCTATGGGTCTCTATGGGTCTCAGTGTCTCTCTATGGGTCTCTATGGGTCTCTATGGGTCCCAATGTGTCTCTACGGGTCTCTATGGGTCCCTATGGGTCCCTATGGGTCTCTATGGGTCTCTATGGGTCTCTATGGGTCTCTATGGGTCCCTATGGGTCCCTATGGGTCTCTATGGGTCTCTATGGGTCTCTATGGGTCTCTATGGGTCCCAGTGTCTCTCTATGGGCCTCTATGGGTCCCTATGGGTCCCTATGGGTCTCTATGGGTCTCTATGGGTCTCTATGGGTCCCTATGGGTCTCTATGGGTCCCAGTGTCTCTCTATGGGTCTCTATGGGTCCCAGTATCTCTCTATGGGTCTCTATGGGTCTCTATGGGTCTCTATGGGTCCCACTGTCTCTCTATGGGTCTCTATGGGTCTCTATGGGTCCCTATGGGTCTCTATGGGTCCCAGTGTCCCTGTATGGGTCCCAGTGTCTGTGTGTGGGTCGCTGTGGGGCGCTGTGGGGCGCTGTGGGGCCGGGCTTACCCGTGGTGCTGCGGTGTCCCCCCACGCCGTCGGGCTCCGAGTCGCTGTGTGACGCGGCGTCGTGCGGCACGAGTGGGGCAGCGCCTGTGGGGCACAGTGTGGGGCGCTATGGGGCGCTATGGGGTCGCTGTGGGTCACTATGGGGCCGCTATGGGGCGCTATGGGGCCGCTGTGGGTCACTATGGGGCCGCTATGGGGCGCTATGGGGCCGCTGTGGGCCACTATTGGGGCACTATGGGGTCGCTGTGGGTCACTATGGGGCCGCTATGGGGCGCTATGGGGCCGCTGTGGGTCACTATTGGGGCACTATGGGGCACTATGGGGTCGCTGTGGGTCACTATGGGGCCGCTATGGGGCGCTATGGGGCCGCTGTGGGCCACTATTGGGGCACTATGGGGTCGCTGTGGGTCACTATGGGGCCGCTATGGGGTGCTATGGGGCCGCTGTGGGTCACTATTGGGGCACTATGGGGCACTATGGGGTCACTGTGGGTCACTTATGGGGCCGCTATGGGGCGCTATGGGGCCGCTGTGGGCCACTATTGGGGCACTATGGGGCACTATGGGGTCGCTGTGGGTCACTATGGGGCCGCTATGGGGCGCTATGGGGCCGCTGTGGGTCACTATGGGGCCGCTATGGGGCGCTATGGGGCCGCTGTGGGCCACTATTGGGGCACTATGGGGCACTATGGGGTCGCTGTGGGTCACTATGGGGCCGCTATGGGGCGCTATGGGGCCGCTGTGGGTCACTATGGGGCCGCTATGGGGCGCTATGGGGCCGCTGTGGGTCACTATTGGGGCACTATGGGGTCGCTGTGGGTCACTTATGGGGCCGCTGTGGGTCACTATTGGGGCACTATGGGGTCGCTGTGGGTCACTTATGGGGCCACTATGGGGCGCTATGGGGCCGCTGTGGGTCACTATTGGGGCACTATGGGGCACTATGGGGTCGCTGTGGGTCACTATGGGGCCGCTATGGGGTGCTATGGGGCCGCTGTGGGCCACTATTGGGGCACTATGGGGTCGCTGTGGGTCACTATGGGGCCGCTATGGGGTGCTATGGGGCCGCTGTGGGTCACTATTGGGGCACTATGGGGCACTATGGGGTCGCTGTGGGTCACTATGGGGCCGCTATGGGGCACTATGGGGCCGCTGTGGGTCACTATTGGGGCACTATGGGGTCGCTGTGGGTCACTATGGGGCCGCTATGGGGTGCTATGGGGCCGCTGTGGGTCACTATTGGGGCACTATGGGGCACTATGGGGTCACTGTGGGTCACTTATGGGGCCGCTATGGGGCGCTATGGGGCCGCTGTGGGCCACTATTGGGGCACTATGGGGCACTATGGGGTCGCTGTGGGTCACTATGGGGCCGCTATGGGGCGCTATGGGGCCGCTGTGGGTCACTATGGGGCCGCTATGGGGCGCTATGGGGCCGCTGTGGGTCACTATTGGGGCACTATGGGGCACTATGGGGTCGCTGTGGGTCACTATGGGGCGCTATGGGGCCGCTGTGGGTCACTATGGGGCCGCTATGGGGCGCTATGGGGCCGCTGTGGGTCACTATTGGGGCACTATGGGGCACTATGGGGTCGCTGTGGGTCACTATGGGGCCGCTATGGGGCGCTATGGGGCCGCTGTGGGCCACTATTGGGGCACTATGGGGTCGCTGTGGGTCACTATGGGGCCGCTATGGGGTGCTATGGGGCCGCTGTGGGTCACTATTGGGGCACTATGGGGTCGCTGTGGGTCACTATGGGGCCGCTATGGGGCGCTATGGGGCCACTGTGGGTCACTATTGGGGCACTATGGGGCACTATGGGGTCGCTGTGGGTCACTATGGGGCCGCTGTGGGGTGCTATGGGTCGCTATGGGGTCGCTATGGGGCGCAATGCGGTCGATCTGGGGCTCTATGGGGCAGTATGGGGTCTCTATAGGGCGCTATGAGGCACTATAGGGTCGCTATGGGGCACTGTGGGGTCATTATGGGTCGCTGTGGGTCACTATGGGGCGCTATGGGGTGACTATAGGGCACTATGGGGCGCTATGGGGCACTGTGGGGTCACTATGGGTCGCTATGGGGCACTATGGGGCAGCATGTGGTCACTATGGGTCTCTATGGGGCGCTATGGATCGCTATGGGTCGCTATGGGTCGCTATGGGTCACTATGGGTCGCTGTGGGGTCACTGTGGGTCACTATGGATTGCTATGGGGCACTATGGGGCACTATGGGGTCTCTATGGGGCACTATGTGGTCTCTATGGGGCACTATGGGGCACTATGGGGTCTCTATGGGGCGCTATGGGGTCTCTATGGGGCACTATGGGGCACTATGGGGTCTCTATGGGTCGCTATGGGGTCTCTATGGGGCGCTATGGGGTCTCTATGGGGCGCTATGGGGTCTCTATGGGGCGCTATGGGGTCTCTATGGGGCACTATGTGGTCTCTATGGGGCACTATGGGGCACTATGGGGTCTCTATGGGGCGCTATGGGGTCTCTATGGGGTCACTATGGGTCACTATGGGGCACTATGGGGTCACTATGGGTCACTATGGGGCGCTATGGGGCACTATGGGGCACTATGGGGCACTATGGGGTCACTATGGGTCGCTATGGGGCACTATGGGTCACTATGGGGTCACTATGGGGTCACTATGGGTCACTATGGGTCACTATGGGGCACTATGGGGTCACTATGGGTCACTATGGGGCACTATGGGGCACTATGGGGGCACTATGGGTCACTATGGGGTCACTATGGGTCGCTATGGGGCACTATGGGGTCACTATGGGGCACTATGGGGCACTATGGGGCACTATGGGGTCGCTATGGGGCACTATGGGGTCGCTATGGGTCACTATGGGGCACTATGGGGTCACTATGGGTCGCTATGGGGCAGTATGGATCGCTATGGGGCACTATTGGGACAGATGGGTCACTATGGGTCACTATGGGTCACTATGGGGCACTATGGGGCACTATGGGGTCACTATGGGGCACTATGGGGCACTATGGGGTCACTATGGGTCGCTATGGGGCACTATGGGGTCACTATGGGGCACTATGGGGCACTGTGGGGCACTATGGGGTCGCTATGGGGCACTATGGGTCACTATGGGGTCACTATGGGGCACTATAGGTTCACTCTATCACCACAAACTCACCATAGGTTCACTACAGGTTCACAAGGAGTTCACTATAGGTTCACTATATCACTATAGGTTCACTATAGGTTCACTCTATCACCACAAACTCACTATAGGTTCACTACAGGTTCACTATGGGTTCACTACAGGCTCACTACGTCACTATAGGTTCACTATAGGTTCACTATAGGTTCACTATAAGCTCACTACGTCACTATAGGTTCACTATAGGTTCACTATAGGTTCACTCTATCACCACAAACTCACTATAGGTTCACTATAGGTTCACTATAGGTTCACTATATCACTATAGGTTCACTATAGGTTCACTCTATCACCACAAACTCACTATAGGTTCACTACAGGTTCACTATGGGTTCACTACGGGCTCACTACGTCACTATAGGTTCACTATAGGTTCACTGTAAGCTCACTACGTCACTATAGGTTCACTATAGGTTCACTATAGGTTCACTCTATCACCACAAACTCACTATAGGTTCACTATAACTTCACAAGGAGTTCACTATAGGTTCACTCTGTCACTATAGGTTCACTATAGGTTCACTATATCACCACAAACTCACTATAGGTTCACTACAGGTTCACAAGGAGTTCACTATAGGTTCACTCTGTCACTATAGGTTCACTATAGGCTCACCACAGTCTCCCCGTGTCCCCATCAGTTCACTATATCACCACAGACTCACTATAGGTTCACTATAGGTTCACTAGGAGTTCACTATAGGTTCACTACAAGCTCACTATGTCACTATAGGTTCACTATAGGTTCACTATAAGCTCACTACGTCACTATAGGTTCACTATATCACCACAAACTCACTATAGGTTCACTATAGGTTCACTATAGGTTCACTATATCACTATAGGTTCACTATAGGCTCACTCTATCACCACAAACTCACTATAGGTTCACTATAGGTTCACTATAGATTCACTATAGGTTCACTCTATCACCACATACTCACTATAGGTTCACTATAGGCTCACCACCGTCTCCCCGTGTCCCCATCAGTTCACTATCACCTCACAATCGCCCCCCCACCCCCCCTCCTCCTCGTGCCCCCCCCCGTACCCCCGCCCGTCGTGCCCTCGCCGTCCGTCGTGTCGTCCCCGGAGCCGCTCTCGCTCGTGCTGCTCTCGTGCGCCGCCTCCTCCTCCCTCCTCCTCCTCACCATCCTCCTCCTCTCGCGCCTCTTGCGGCTCCTGGTGCACGCCGCCTCCTCGCACGCCGGCCCCTCCTCGCACGCGCGGTTCCGTTTCCTGCCGTGCGACGTCCCCGCGCGCCGCTCGCCGTCGTCCGTGTCCGAGTCGCCCCAGTGACCGCTGGACGACGGCGACGCCGCGCACGGGTTGGACGAGTCGCTCTCGTGCGACGCCGCGCACGACGGCCGCCCTTGCACGACGGGGGCGGGGCTTTCCGCCATCGGGGGCGGAGCTTCCGGGCACGCCAGCTCACGCGGTTTCACGGCGGCGGTCATCGCGGGGGCGGGGCGAACGGGGGGGGGCCAATGGGAAGGCTGCTTTCGCTTTCGCGGTCGCGTGATCCTGAGGGGAAGGGCGGGAGCCAATCAGATCGCCGCTTTCGCTTTCGCTTTCGCACTTGGGGTCACGTGATCCTGAGGGGAAGGGCGGGAGCCAATCAAATCGCCGCTTTCGCTTTCGCACTTTGGGGTCACGTGATCCTGAGGGGAAGGGCGGGAGCCAATCAGATCGCCGCTTTCGCTTTCGCACTTGGGGTCACGTGATCCTGAGGGGAAGGGCGGGAGCCAATCAGATCGCCGCTTTCGCTTTCGCACTTGGGGTCACGTGATCCTGAGGGGAAGGGCGGGAGCCAATCAGATCGCCACTTTCGCTTTCGCACTTGGGGTCACGTGATCCTGAGGGGAAGGGCGGGAGCCAATCAGATCGCCGCTTTCGCTTTCACTTTCAAAATTACGGTCACGTGATCCTGAGGGGAAGGGCGGGAGCCAATCAGATCGCCGCTTTCGCTTTCGCTTTCGCACTTGGGGTCACGTGATCCTGAGGGGAAGGGCGGGAGCCAATCAGATCGCGGCTTTCGCTTTCACTTTCAAAATTAGGGTCACGTGATCCTGAGGGGAAGAGCGAGAGCCAATCAGATCACCGCTTTCGCTTTCGCACTTGGGGTCACGTGATCCTGAGGGGAAGGGCGGGAGCCAATCAGATCGCGGCTTTCACTCTCGCACTTGGGTCACGTGATCCTGAGGGGAAGAGCGAGAGCCAATCAGATCACCGCTTTCGCTTTCGCACTTGGGGTCACGTGATCCTGAGGGGAAGGGCGGGAGCCAATCAGATCGCGGCTTTCGCTTTCACTTTCAAAATTAGGGTCACGTGATCCTGAGGGGAAGGGTGGGAACCAATCAGATCGCTGCTTTCGCTTTCGCACTTGGGGTCACGTGATCCTGAGGGGAAGGGCGGGAGCCAATCAGATCGCCGCTTTTGCTTTCGCACTTGGGGTCACGTGATTCTGAGGGGAAGAGTGACAGCCAATCAGATCGCTGCTTTCACTTTCACTTTCAAAATTAGGGTCACGTGATCCTGAGGGGAAGGGCGGGAGCCAATCAGATCGCGGCTTTCACTCTCGCACTTGGGGTCACGTGATCCTGAGGGGAAGGGCAGGAGCCAATCAGATCGCGGCTTTCGCTTTCACACGTAGGGTCACGTGATCCTGATGAGAAGAGTGGGAGCCAATCAGATCGCGGCTTTCCGCACTTAGGGTCACGTGATCCTGAGAGGAAGAGCAGGAGCCAATCAGATTGCAGCTTTCACTTTCACACTTAGGATCACGTGATCCTGATGAGAAAGGTGGGAGCCAATCAGATCGCGGCTTTCGCTCTCGCACTTGGGGGGTCACGTGATCCTGAGGGGAAGAGCAGGAGCCAATCAGATCGCGGCTTTCACTTGAACACTCACGGTCACGCGGTTTCAATGCAAACAGTGGGAACCAATCAGATCGCTGCTTTCGCTTTCACGCCCGGGGTCACATGATGCAGACGGGGACAGCGGGAGCCAATCAGATCGGTGCGTTCGCTTTCACGCCCGGGGTCACGTGATCCTGAGGGGGGACGGTGTCAGCCAATCAAATCTTCCCTATGGGGCTCTGTGGGTCCCAATGTTCCTCTATGGGTCTCTATGGGTCGCTATGGGGCACTATGGGTCACAGTGGGGCTCTATGGGGATCTATGGGGCTCTATGGGTCGCTATGGGGCACTATGGGTCACAGTGGGGCTCTATGGGGATCTATGGGGCTCTATGGGTCGCTATGGGGCACTATGGGTCACAGTGGGGCTCTATGGGGATCTGTGGGGCTCTATGGGTCGCTATGGGGCAATATGGGTCACAGTGGGGCTCTATGAGTCTCTGTGGGTCGCTGTGGGGCACTATGGGTCACAGTGGGGCTCTATGGGGATCTATGGGGCTCTATGGGTCTCTATGGGTCGCTGTGGGGCACTGTGGGTCACAGTGGGGCTCTATGGGGATCTGTGGGGCTCTATGGGTCTCTATGGGTCGCTATGGGGCACTATGGGTCACAGTGGGGCTCTATGGGGATCTATGGGGCTCTATGGGTCGCTATGGGGCACTATGGGGATCTATGTGGTCTCTATGGGTCCCTATGGGGCTCTGTGGGTCCCTATGGGGCACTACGGGGTTCTGTGGGTCTCTATGGGTCCCAGTGTCTCTCTATGGGTCTCAGTGGGTCTCTTTGTGTCCCTATGGGGACACTGTGGGGTCTCTATGGGTCCCTGTAAGGTCGCTATGGGTCGCTGTGGGTCCCTACGTGTCCCAATATCTCTCTATGAGTCTCTATGTGTCTCTATGGGTCCCAATATCTCGCTATGGGTCTCTATGGGTCTCTATGGGTCCCACTGTCTCTCTATGGGTCTCTATGGGTCCCTATGGCTCCCAACATCCCTCTATGGGTCTCTCTATGGGTCTCTATGGGTCTCTATGGGTCTCTATGGGTCTCTATGGGTCCCACTGTCTCTCTATGGGTCTCTATGGGTCTCTATGGGTCCCAATGTCTCTCTATGTCTCTCTATGGGTCTCTATGGGTCCCACTGTCTCTTTACAGGTCTCTATGGGTCCCAGTGTCTCTCTATGGGTCTCTATGGGTCCCTATGGCTCTCAATGGGTCTCTATGGGTCCCAGTGTCCCACTATGGGTCCCAATATCTCTCTATGGGTCTCTATGGGTCCCTCTATGGGTCCCAGTGTCTCTCTATGGGTCGCTATGGGTCCCAATGTCTCTCTATGGGTCTCTATGGGTCTCTATGGGTCCCAATGTCCCTCTATGGGTCTCTATGGGTCTCTATGGGTCCCAATGTCTCTCTATGGGTCTCTATGGGTCCCAGTGTCTCTCTATGGGTCGCTATGTCTCTCTATGGGTCCCAGTGTCTCTCTATGGGTCTCTATGGGTCTCTATGGGTCTCCATGGGTCTCTATGGGTCCCAGTGTCTCTCTATGGGTCGCTATGGGTCCCAATGTCTCTCTATGGGTCTCTATGGGTCTCTATGGGTCCCAATGTCCCTCTATGGGTCTCTATGGGTCCCTATGGGTCTCTATGGGTCCCAATGTCCCTCTATGGGTCTCTATGGGTCCCTATGGGTCTCTATGGGTCCCAATGTCTCTCTATGGGTCTCTATGGGTCGCTATGTCTCTCTATGGGTCCCAGTGTCTCTCTATGGGTCCCAATGTCCCTCTATGGGTCCCTCTATGGGTCCCAATGTCTCTCTATGGGTCCCAGTGTCTCTCTATGGGTCCCTATGGGTCTCTATGGGTCCCAATGTCTCTCTATGGGTCTCTATGGGTCCCAGTGTCCCTCTATGGGTCCCAATGTCCCTCTATGGGTCCCTCTATGGGTCCCAGTGTCTCTCTATGGGTCTCTATGGGTCTCTATGGGTCTCTATGGGTCTCTATGGGTCCCAGTGTCTCTCTATGGGTCTCTGTGGGTCTCTATGGGTCTCTGTGGGTCTCTATGGGTCTCTATGGGTCTCTATGGGTCCCAATGTCTCTCTATGGGCCTCTATGGGTCCCAGTGTCTCTCTATGGGTCTCTATGGGTCCCAGTATCTCTCTATGGGTCTCTGTGGGTCTCTATGGGTCTCTATGGGTCTCTATGGGCCTCTATGGGTCCCAGTGTCTCTCTATGGGTCTCTATGGGTCCCTATGGGTCCCACTGTCCCTCTATGGGTCGACCTGTCCTCCCAGCACTCCCTACGCTCCCCTAGGGATCCCTCCCCCCCCCTCCCCCCCCAGCCCCACACCTCCCGCCCCCCAAGTCCGCCAGGGCTCGGCGCCGGGAGGACTCACCCCGGGGGGAGCTGCATCGGCGGCCCCAAAGAGCGGCGAGAGGGAGACGGCGCTCAATGGCGGCGGACGGCGTCACTTCCGCTCTCGGAGCAGTAGAGACGAAGGTGGGGGAGGGGGGGGGGAGAGAGAGGAGAACAGCGCCGCCCGGTGATGGAGGGGGGGAGTGGAGGACCGAGGGGGGGGGAAAGAGGGGGGGGATATATAGGGACCCATAGCGACCCATAGCGACCCATAGAGGGACATTGGGACCCATAGCGACCCATAGCGACCCATAGAGGGACATTGGGACCCATAGCGACCCATAGCGACCCATAGAGGGACATTGGGACCCATAGCGACCCATAGCGACCCATAGAGAGACATTGGGACCCATAGCGACCCATAGCGACCCATAGAGGGACATTGGGACCCATAGCGACCCATAGAGGGACACTGGGACCCATAGGGACCCATAGAGACCCATAGCGCCCCATAGAGCCCCACAGCACCCCATAGCGCCCCATAGAGACCCCATAGCGCCCCATAGCGCCCCATAGAGACCCCACAGCGCCCCATAGAGACCCCATAGCGCCCCATAGAGACCCCACAGCGCCCCACAGCGCCCCATAGCGCCCCATAGAGCCCCATAGAGACCCCACAGCGCCCCACAGCGCCCCATAGAGACCCCATAGCGCCCCATAGAGACCCCACAGCGCCCCATAGAGACCCCATAGCGCCCCATAGAGACCCCACAGCGCCCCATAGAGCCCCATAGAGACCCCACAGCGCCCCATAGAGACCCCATAGCGCCCCATAGAGACCCCACACTGCCCCATAGCGCCCCATAGAGACCCCACAGCGCCCCATAGAGACCCCACAGCGCCCCATAGAGACCCCATAGAGACCCCACAGCGCCCCATAGAGACCCCATAGCGCCCCATAGAGACCCCACAGCGCCCCACAGCGCCCCATAGAGACCCCATAGCGCCCCATAGAGACCCCATAGCGCCCCATAGAGACCCCACAGCGCCCCATAGCGCCCCATAGAGACCCCACAGCGCCCCATAGAGACCCCACAGCGCCCCATAGAGACCCCATAGAGACCCCACAGCGCCCCATAGAGACCCCATAGCGCCCCATAGAGACCCCACAGCGCCCCACAGCGCCCCATAGAGACCCCATAGCGCCCCATAGAGACCCCATAGCGCCCCATAGAGACCCCACAGCGCCCCATAGCGCCCCATAGAGACCCCACAGCGCCCCATAGAGACCCCACAGCGCCCCATAGAGACCCCATAGCGCCCCATAGAGACCCCACAGCGCCCCACAGCGCCCCATAGAGACCCATAGAGACCCCACAGCGCCCCATAGAGATTCCATAGAGCCCCATAGAGACCCCACAGCGCCCCATAGAGACCCCACAGCGCCCCATAGAACCCCATAGAGACCCCATAGCGCCCCATAGAGACCCCATAGCGCCCCACAGCGCCCCATAGAGCCCCATAGAGACCCCACAGCGCCCCACAGCGCTCCCCCCGGCCCCATTCGGGAACTCCATTTCCCAGCACGCCCCGCGCTTTCTTACGGTCACGTGGTGCGGCGCGGGCCGGAAGTGGGCGGCAGAGCGGGAACGGCGCCCGATGGAGGAGGAGCGCGCGGGAACGGTGTGGGGCGGGATGTGTGGGGCGATGTGGGGCGGGGGGGGGTCTGTGGGTCTCTATGGGTCTCTGTGGGGCGGAGGGGGGATCTGTGGGGCGGTGTGGGTCTCTATGGGTCTCTGTGGGTCTCTATGGGTCTCTGTGGGGCGCGGGGGGGATCTGTGGGGCGATGTGGGTCTCTATGGGTCTCTGTGGGGCGGTGTGGGTCTCTGTGGGGCGGAGGGGGGATATGTGGGGCGGTGTGGGTCTCTATGGGTCTCTATGGGTCTCTGTGGGGCGGTGTGGGTCTCTATGGGTCTCTATGGGTCTCTGTGGGGCGGAGGGGGGATCTGTGGGGCGGGGGGGGGGATCTGTGGGGCGATGTGGGTCTCTATGGGTCTCTGTGGGTCTCTGTGGGGCGGTGTGGGTCTCTGTGGGGCGGGGGGGGGATCTGTGGGGCGGAGTGGGTCTCTATGGGTCTCTATGGGTCTCTGTGGGGCGGAGGGGGGATCTGTGGGGCGGAGTGGGTCTCTATGGGTCTCTGTGGGGCGGTGTGGGTCTCTGTGGGGCGGCGAGGGGATCTGTGGGTCTCTATGGGTCTCTGTGGGGCGATGTGGGGCGGGGGGGGGTCTGTGGGGCTGGAAGGGGGTGTGTGGGGCGGGGGGGGGTCTGTGGGGCGGTGTGGGTCTCTGTGGGGCGGGGGGTAGTCTGTGGGTCTCTGTGGGGCAGAGGGGGAGATCTGTGGGTCTCTATGGGTCTCTATGGGTCTCTGTGGGGCGGAGGGGGGATCTGTGGGGCGGTGTGGGTCTCTATGGGTCTCTATGGGTCTCTCTGGGGTTCTATGGGACTCTATGGGGCGCTATGGGTTTCTATGGGGCGCTATGGGGCGCTGTGGGTCTCTATGGGGCGCTGTGGGTCTCTATGGAACGCTGTGGGGCGCTATGGGGCGCTATGGGGCGCTGTGGGTCTCTATGGGGTTCTATGGGGCGCTATGGGGCGCTGTGGGTCTCTATGGGGCGCTGTGGGTCTCTATGGAACGCTGTGGGGCGCTATGGGGCGCTGTGGGTCTCTATGGGGTTCTATGGGGCGCTGTGGGTCTCTGTGGGTCTCTGTGCGATTCTATGGGGCGCTGTGGGTCTCTATAGGTCTCTGTGGGTCTCTGTGGGGTTCTATGGGTTTCTATGGGGCGCTATGGGGCGCTGTGGGTCTCTATGGGTCTCTGTGGGTCTCTATGGGGTTCTATGGGTCTCTATGGGGCGCTATGGGGCTCTGTGGGTCTCTCTGGGGTTCTATGGGTCTCTATGGGGCGCTATGGGGCGCTGTGGGTCACTATGGGGTTCTATGGGGCGCTGTGGGTCTCTGTGGGTCTCTGTGGGTCTCTATGGGGTTCTATGGGGCGCTATGGGGTTCTATGGGTCTCTATGGGGCGCTGTGGGTCTCTATGGGGTCTCTATGGGTCTCTGTGGGTCTCTATGGGGTTCTATGGGTTTCTATGGGGCGCTATGGGGCGCTGTGGGTCTCTATGGGGCGCTGTGGGGCGCTATGAGTCTCTATGGGGTTCTATGGGGCGCTGTGGGTCTCTGTGGGTCTCTATGCAATTCTATGGGGCGCTGTGGGTCTCTATGGGGCGCTGTGGGGCGCTATGGGGCGCTGTGGGTCTCTATGGGTCTCTGTGGGTCTCTATGGGGTTCTATGGGTCTTTGTGGGGCGCTATGGGGCGCTGTGGGTCTCTATGGGGTTCTATGGGTCTCTGGGTCTCTCTGGGGTTCTATGGGTCTCTATGGGGCGCTGTGGGTCTCTATGGGTCTCTGTGGGTCTCTATGGGTCTCTGTGGGTCTCTATGGGGTTCTATGGGTCTCTATGGGGCGCTATGGGGCGCTGTGGGTCTCTATGGGGTTCTATGGGTCTCTATGGGTCTCTATGGGGTTCTATGGGTCTCGTCTCTATGGGTCTCTGTGGGTCTCTATGGGGTTCTATGGGTCTCTATGGGGCGCTGTGGGTCTCTATGGGGTTCTATGGGTCTCTATGGGGCGCTGTGGGTCTCTATGGGTCTCTGTGGGTCTCTATGGGGTTCTATGGGTTTCTATGGGGTGCTATGGGGCGCTGTGGGTCTCTATGGGGCGCTGTGGGGCGCTGTGGGGCGCTATGGGTCTCTATGGGGTTCTATGGGGCGCTATGGGGTCTCTGTGGGTCTCTGTGGGTCTCTATGGGGTTCTATGGGTCTCTATGGGGCTCTGTGGGTCTCTCTGGGGTTCTATGTGTCTCTATGGGGCGCTATGGGGCGCTGTGGGTCACTATGGGGTTCTATGGGGCGCTGTGGGTCTCTGTGGGTCTCTATGGGGTTCTATGGGGCGCTATGGGGCGCTATGGGGTTCTATGGGTCTCTATGGGGCGCTATGGGGCGCTGTGGGTCTCTATGGGGCGCTGTGGGTCTCTATGGGGTTCTATGGGTCTCTATGGGTCTCTGTGGGTCTCTGTGGGGTTCTATGGGTCTCTATGGGGCGCTGTGGGGCGCTATGGGGCGCTGTGGGTCTCTATAGGGCTCTGTGGGTCTCTCTGGGGTTCTATGGGTCTCTATGGGGCGCTATGGGGCGCTGTGGGTCACTATGGGGTTCTATGGGGCGCTATGGGGTCTCTATGGGTCTCTGTGGGTCTCTCTGGGGTTCTATGGGTCTCTATGGGGCGCTATGGGGTTCTATGGGTCTCTATGGGGCGCTATGGGGCGCTGTGGGTCTCTATGGGGCGCTGTGGGTCCCTATGGGTCTCTATGGGTCTCTGGGTCTCTATGGGTCTCTGTGGGTCTCTATGGGGTTCTATGTGTCTCTGTGGTGCGCTGTGGGGCGCTATGGGGCGCTGTGGGGCCTGTCCGCGGCAGGTCGCTATGGGGCAGAGGACGACGTTCGGGGCAGACGGCGCTTTGGGGTCGGACGGGGACACGCTGCTCCTGATCCGCGATGTGGGGCACAGGGCCCACGAGTACCAGGAGGGAGGTGAGTGTGGGGCTGGGACCCATAGCGCCCCACAGCGGGACCCATAGTGACCCACAGCGGGACGCTGGGACCCATAGCGCCCCATAGCGGGACCCATAGGGACCCATAGAGACCCATAGCGGGACGCTGGGACCCATAGCGCCCCATAGCGGGACCCATAGGGACCCATAGAGACCCATAGCGGGACCCATAGGGACCCATAGCGCCCCATAGCGGGACCCATAGAGACCCATAGCGCCCCATAGTGGGACCCATAGAGACCCATAGAGACCCATAGCGGGACCCATAGGGACCCATAGCGCCCCATAGCGAGACGCTGGGACCCATAGCGCCCCATAGCGGGACACTGGGACCCATAGCGCCCCATAGTGGGTCCCATAGGGACCCATAGCGCCCCATAGCGGGACACTGGGACCCATAGCGCCCCATAGTGGGACCCACAGCGCCCCATAGTGCCCCATAGCGGGACGCTGGGACCCATAGCGCCCCATAGCGGGACAGTGGGACCCATAGCGACCCATAGCGGGACCCATAGGGACCCATAGCGCCCCATAGTGGGACCCATAGGGACCCATAGCGCCCCATAGCGGGACGCTGGGACCCATAGCGCCCCATAGCGGGACCCATAGGGACCCATAGCGCCCCATAGCGGGACGCTGGGACCCATAGCGCCCCATAGCGGGACCCATAGGGACCCATAGCGCCCCATAGCGGGACCCATAGGGACCCATAGCGCCCCATAGCGGGACCCATAGGGTCCCATAGGGACCCATAGCGGGATGCTGGGACCCATAGCGCCCCATTGCGCCCCATAGCGGGACACTGGGACCCATAGCGCCCCATACCGGGACGCTGGGACCCATAGCGCCCCATAGCGCCCCATAGCGGGACGCTGGGACCCATAGCGCCCCATAGCGGGACCCATAGGGACCCATAGCGACCCACAGCGGGACGCTGGGACCCATAGCGACCCATAGCGGGACAGTGGGACCCATAGAGACCCATAGCGGGACCCATAGAGACCCATAGCGCCCCATAGTGGGACCCATAGAGACCCATAGCGCCCCATAGTGGGACCCATAGAGACCCATAGCGCCCCATAGTGGGACCCATAGAGACCCATAGCGCCCCATAGTGGGACCCATAGGGACCCATAGAGACCCATAGCGGGACACTGGGACCCATAGCGCCCCATAGCGGGACACTGGGACCCATAGCGCCCCATAGCGCCCCATAGCGGGACACTGGGACCCATAGCGCCCCATAGCGGGACGCTGGGACCCATAGCGCCCCATAGCGCCCCATAGCGGGACACTGGGACCCATAGCGCCCCATAGCAGGACGCTGGGACCCATAGCGCCCCATAGCGGGACCCATAGGGACCCATAGCGCCCCATAGCGGGACGCTGGGACCCATACCGCCCCATAGCGGGATGCTGGGACCCATAGAGACCCATAGCGGGACGCTGGGACCCATAGCGCCCCATAGCGGGACCCATAGAGACCCATAGCGCCCCATAGCGGGACCCATAGAGACCCATAGCGCCCCATAGTGGGACCCATAGGGACCCATAGTGACCCACAGCGGGACGCTGGGACCCATAGCGCCCCATAGCGGGACCCATAGAGACCCATAGCGCCCCATAGCGGGACCCATAGAGACCCATAGCGCCCCATAGTGGGACCCATAGGGACCCATAGTGACCCACAGCGGGACGCTGGGACCCATAGCACCCCATAGTGGGACGCTGGGACCCATAGCGCCCCATAGCGCCCCATAGCGGGACACTGGGACCCATAGCGCCCCATAGCGCCCCATAGCGGGACACTGGGACCCATAGCGCCCCATAGCGCCCCATAACGGGACACTGGGACCCATAGCGCCCCATAGCGGGACCCATAGGGACCCATAGCGCCCCATAGTGGGATGCTGGGACCCATAGCGCCCCATACTGGCCCATAAAGACCCCACAGCACCCCATAGAGACCCCATAGTGCCCCATAGAGACTCATAGAGACCCCACAGCGCCCCATAGAGACCCCATAGTGCCCCATAGAGACCCCACAGCGCCCCATAGAGACCCCATAGCGCCCCATAGAGACCCCATAGCGCCCCATAGAGACCCCATAGTGCCCCATAGAGACCCCACAGCGCCCCATAGAGACCCCATATCGCCCCATAGCGCCCCATAGAGACCCCATAGTGCCCCATAAAGACCCCATAGCACCCCATAGAGACCCCATAGCGCCCCATAGAGACCCCATAGCGCCCCATAGAGCCCCATAGCGCCCCAAAGAGCCCCATAACAGCCCATAACACCCCTTAGCCCCCCATAGAGACCCCATAGCGCCCCATAGAGACCCCATAGCGCCCCATAGAGACCCCATAGCGCCCCATAACACCCCATAGAGACCCCATAGAACCCCATAGAGTTCCCATAGCGCCCCATAGAGACCCCATAGTGCCCTATAGACCCCATAGCGCCCCATAGAGACCCGTAGAGACCCCATAGCGGCCCATAGAGACCCATAGAGACCCCATAGAGCCCCATAACACCCCATAGCACCCCATAGCACCCCATAGCACCCCATAGCGCCCCAGAGAGACCCATAGAGACCCATAGAGACACCATAGCGCCCCATAGAGACCCCATAGCGCCCCATAGCAGCCCATAGAGACCCATAGACCCCACAGGTCCCTATAGAGACCCCATAGAGACCCATAGAGCCCCATAGAGAGTCCATAGAGCCCCATAGCACCCCATAGAGACCCCATTGCGCCCTATAGAGACTCATAGAGACCCCATAGTGCCCCATAGAGACCCCATAGCGCCCCATAGAGACCCCATAGCGCCCCATAGAGACCCCACAGCGCCCCATAGAGACCCCATAACACCCCTTAGCCCCCCATAGAGACCCCATAGCGCCCCATAGAGACCCCATAACACCCCTTAGCCCCCCATAGAGACCCCATAGCGCCCCATAGAGACCCCATAACACCCCTTAGCCCCCCATAGAGACCCCATAGCGCCCCATAGAGACCCCAGAGCGCCCCATAGAGACCCCATAACACCCCTTAGCCCCCCATAGAGCCCCATAGAGACCCCACAGAGCCCCATAGTGCCCCATAGAGACCCCATAGAGACCCCATAGCGCCCCATAGAGACCCCACAGAGCCCCATAGTGCCCCATAGAGACCCCATAGAGACCCCATAGTGCCCCATAGAGACCCCACAGAGCCCCATAGCGCCCCATAGAGACCCCATAGAGACCCCATAGCGCCAAATAGAGACCCCATAGAGCCCCATAGAGACCCCACAGAGCCCCATAGTGCCCCATAGAGACCCCATAGAGACCCCATAGCGCCAAATAGAGACCCCATAGAGCCCCATAGAGACCCCACAGAGCCCCATAGTGCCCCATAGAGACCCCATAGAGACCCCATAGCGCCAAATAGAGACCCCATAGAGCCCCATAGAGACCCCATGGAGCCCCACGGCGCCCCATAGAGACCCCACAGAGCCCCAGGGCGCCCCATAGAGACCCCAGAGCGCCCCATAGAGACCCCATAGAGACCCCATAGCGCCAAATAGAGACCCCATAGAGCCCCATAGAGACCCCACAGAGCCCCATAGTGCCCCATAGAGACCCCATAGAGACCCCATAGCGCCAAATAGAGACCCCATAGAGTCCCATAGAGACCCCATGGAGCCCCACGGCGCCCCATAGAGACCCCACAGAGCCCCAGGGCGCCCCATAGAGACCCCAGAGCGCCCCGTAGCGCCCCACAGAACCGCGCCGGGCCACCTAGCTCGCCGCATCGCCCCACGTCGCCCCACTTTTCCCTCCCCGCCCCACGGCAGCGCGGCTCCTGCGGCTCCTGCTGTCGGAATCGCTGTGTGTGTCCCCGTCGCAGCTGAGCCCCGACGGCGCCGCCGCCCTCCGCGCCCTGACCCACAGCGCCGCCGCCCTACACGCCAAGGACACCTCCCTGCCCACGTGAGCTGCGCTTGGGGGGCGCCGGGGGGTCCCTATGGGGCGCCCTGGGGCTCTGTGGGGTCTCTATGGGGCGCCGTGGGGCTCCATGGGGTCTCTATGAGGCGCTATGGGGTCTCTATTTGGCGCTATGGGGTCTCTATGGGGTCTCTATGGGGCGCTATGGGGTCTCTGTGGGGCACTATGGGGTCTCTATGGGGCGCTGTGGGGCGCTATGGGGTCTCTGTGGGGCACTATGGGGCTCTGTGGGGTCTCTATGGGGCGCCGTGGGGCTCCATGGGGTCTCTATGGGGCTCTATGGGGTATCTATTTGGCGCTATGGGGTCTCTATGGGGCACTATGGGGCTCTGTGGGGTCTCTATGGGGCACTGTGGGGCTCTGTGGGGTCTCTATGGGGCTCTGTGGGTCTCTATGGGGCGCTGTGGGGCTCTATGGGGCTCTATGGGGTCTCTATGGGGTCTCTGTGGGGCTCTGTGGGTCTCTATGGGGCGCTGTGGGGCTCTATGGGGTCTCTATGGGGCGCTATGGGGCGCTATGGGTCTTTATGGGGCTCTATGGGGTCTCTATGGGGTGCTATGGGGCTCTGTGGGGTCCCTATGGGGCGCTGTGGGGCTCTGTGGGGTCCCTATGGGGCTCTATGAGGCTCAGTGGGTCTCTGTGGGGCTCTGTGGGGTCCCTATGGGGCACTATGGGGCTCTGTGGGGTCCCTATGGGGCACTATGGGGCTCTGTGGGGTCCCTATGGGGCGCCCTGGGGCTCCATGGGGTCTCTGTGGGGCGCCGTGGGGCTCCGTGGGGTCTCTATGGGGCTCTATGGGGTCTCTATTTGGCGCTATGGGGTCTCTATGGGGTCTCTATGGGGCACTATGGGGCTCTGTGGGGTCTCTATGGGGCACTATGGGTCTCTGTGGGGTCTCTATGGGGCTCTGTGGGTCTCTATGGGGCGCTGTGGGGCTCTATGGGGCTCTATGGGGTCTCTATGGGGTCTCTGTGGGGCTCTGTGGGTCTCTATGGGGCGCTGTGGGGCTCTATGGGGTCTCTATGGGGCGCTATGGGGCGCTATGGGTCTTTATGGGGCTCTATGGGGTCTCTATGGGGTGCTATGGGGCTCTGTGGGGTCCCTATGGGGCGCCGTGGGGCTCCGTGGGGTCTCTATGGGGCGCCGTGGGGCTCCGTGGGGTCTCTATGGGGCTCTATGGGGTCTCTATTTGGCGCTATGGGGTCTCTATGGGGTCTCTATGGGGCGCTATGGGTCTTTATGGGGCTCTATGGGGTCTCTATGGGGTGCTATGGGGCTCTGTGGGGTCCCTATGGGGGTCTGTGGGGCTCTGTGGGGTCTCTATGGGGCTCTGTGGGGTCTCTATGGGGTCTCTATGGGGCGCTATGGGGTCTCTATGGGGCGCCCTGGGGCTCCGGGGGGTCTCTATGGGGCACTGTGGGGCTCCATGGGGTCTCTATGGGGCGCCGTGGGGCTCCATGGGGTGCTGTGGGGCAGTATGCGGTGCTATTGGGCACTATGGGGTCTCTATGGGGCGCTATGGGTCTTTATGGGGCTCTATGGGGTCTCTATGGGGTGCTATGGGGCTCTGTGGGGTCCCTATGGGGGTCTGTGGGGCTCCGTGGGGTCTCTATGGGGCTCTGTGTGGTCTCTATGGGGCGCTATGGGGTCTCTATGGGGCGCCCTGGGGCTCTGTGGGGTCTCTATGGGGCGCTATGGGGTCTCTATGGGGCGCCCTGGGGCTCTGTGGGGTCTCTATGGGGCGCTATGGGGTCTCTGTGGGGCACTATGTGGCGCCGTGGGGCTCCATGGGGTCTCTATGGGGCACTGTGGGACTCTATGGGGTCTCTATTTGGCGCTATGGGGTCTCTATGGGGCGCTATGGGGCAGCATGGGGTCTCTATGGGGCGCTATGGGGTCTCTGTGGGGTCTCTATGGGGCGCTGTGGGGCTCTATGGGGCTCTATGGGGTCTCTATGGGGCGCTATGGGACTCTATGGGGTCTCTGTGGGGCTCTGTGGGTCTCTATGGGGTGCTGTGAGGCACTATGGGGTCTCTATGGGGCGCTATGGGGCGCTATGGGTCTTTATGGGGCTCTATGGGGTCTCTATGGGGTGCTATGGGGCTCTGTGGGGTCCCTATGGGGCGCCGTGGGGCTCCGTGGGGTCTCTATGGGGCGCCGTGGGGCTCCGTGGGGTCTCTATGGGGCTCTATGGGGTCTCTATTTGGCGCTATGGGGTCTCTATGGGGTCTCTATGGGGCGCTATGGGTCTTTATGGGGCTCTATGGGGTCTCTATGGGGTGCTATGGGGCTCTGTGGGGTCCCTATGGGGGTCTGTGGGGCTCTGTGGGGTCTCTATGGGGCTCTGTGGGGTCTCTATGGGGTCTCTATGGGGCGCTATGGGGTCTCTATGGGGCGCCCTGGGGCTCCGGGGGGTCTCTATGGGGCACTGTGGGGCTCCATGGGGTCTCTATGGGGCTCTATGGGTCTTTATGGGGCTCTATGGGGTCTCTATGGGGTGCTATGGGGCTCTGTGGGGTCCCTATGGGGGTCTGTGGGGCTCCGTGGGGTCTCTATGGGGCTCTGTGTGGTCTCTATGGGGCGCTATGGGGTCTCTATGGGGCGCCCTGGGGCTCTGTGGGGTCTCTATGGGGCGCTGTGGGGCTCTATGGGGCGCTATGGGGTCTTTATGGGGCTCTGGGGTCTCTATGGGGCGCTATGGGGTCTCTATGGGGTCTCTATGGGGCGCTATGGGGCACTATGGGGCTCTATGGGGTCTCTATGGGGTCTCTGTGGGGCTCTATGGGGTCTCTATAGGGTGCTATGGGGCACTATGGGGTCTCTATGGGGCGCCGTGGGGCTCTATGGGGTCTCTATGGGGCGTTATGGGGTCTCTATGGGGTCTCTATGGGGCGCTGTGGGGCTCTATGGGGCTCTATGGGGTCTCTATGGGGTCTCTGTGGGGCACTATGGGGTCTCCATGGGGCTCTGTGTGGTCTCTATGGGGCGCTATGGGGTCTCTATGGGGCGCCCTGGGGCTCTGTGGGGTCTCTATGGGGCGCTATGGGGTATCTGTGGGGCACTATGGGGCGCCGTGGGGCTCCATGGGGTCTCTGTGGGGCGCTGTGGGGCTCTATGGGGTCTCTATGGGGCACTATGGGGTCTCTATGGGGCGCTGTGGGGCTCTATTGGGTCTCTATGGGGCGCTATGGGGCGCTATGGGTCTTTATGGGGCTCTTTGGGGTCTCTATGGGGTGCTATGGGGCTCTGTGGGGTCCCTATGGGGGTCTGTGGGGCTCCATGGGGTCTCTATGGGGCACTGTGGGGCTCTATGGGGTCTCTATTTGGCGCTATGGGGTCTCTATGGGGTCTCTATGGGGCGCTATGGGGTCTCTATGGGGCGCTATGGGGCTCTATGGGGTCTCTATGGGGCGCTATGGGGCTCTATGGGGTCTCTATGGGGCGCTATGGGGCTCTATGGGGTCTCTATGCGGTGCTCTGGGGCTCTGTGGGGTCCCTATGGGGCACTGTGGGGTCTCTATGGGGCTCTATGGGTCCCTATGGGTCCCTATGGGTCCCTATGGGTCCCTATGGGTCTCTATGGGTCTCTATGGGTCCCACTCTCTCTCTATGGGGCGCTATGGGTCCCAGCTTCTCTCTATGGGTCTCTATGGGTCCCTATGGGTCTCTATGGGTCTCTATGGGTCTCTATGGGTCCCTATGGGTCTCTATGGGTCTCTATGGGTCTCTATGGGTCCCAGTGTCCCTCTATGGGTCTCTATGGGTCTCTATGGGTCGCTATGGGTCTCTATGGGTCCCTATGGGTCCCAGTATCTCTCTATGGGTCTCTATGGGTCCCTATGGGTCTCTATGCGTCTCTATGGGTCTCTATGGGTCCCAGTATCTCTCTATGGGTCCCTATGGGTCTCTATGGGTCTCTATGGGTCCCAGTGTCCCTCTATGGGTCTCTATGGGTCTCTATGGGTCGCTATGGGTCTCTATGGGTCCCTATGGGTCCCAGTATCTCTCTATGGGTCTCTATGGGTCCCACTGTCCCTCTATGGGGCACTGTGGGTCTCTGTGGGGCACTATGGGGTCTCTATGGGTCTCTATGGGTCACAGTGTCTCTCTATGGGTCTCTATGGGTCCCTATGGGTCTCTATGGGTCTCTATGGGTCCCTATGGGTCTCTATGGGTCTCTATGGGTCCCTATGGGTCTCTATGGGTCTCTATGGGTCTCTATGGGTCCCAGTGTCTCTCTATGGGTCCCTATGGGTCTCTATGGGTCTCAATGTCTCTCTATGGGTCTCTATGGGTCTCTATGGGTCCCTATGGGTCTCTATGGGTCTCTATGGGTCTCTATGGGTCCCAGTGTCTCTCTATGGGTCTCTATGGGTCCCTATGGGTCGCTATGGGTCGCTATGGGTCCCTATGGGTCTCTATGGGTCTCTATGGGTCCCAGTATCTCTCTATGGGTCTCAATGGGTCTCTATGGGTCCCTATGGGTCTCTATGGGTCCCTATGGGTCTCTATGGGTCCCAATGTCTCTCTATGGGTCTCTATGGGTCCCTATGGGTCTCTATGGGTCTCTATGGGTCTCTATGGGTCCCAGTGTCTCTCTATGGGTCTCTATGGGTCCCTATGGGTCGCTATGGGTCGCTATGGGTCCCTATGGGTCTCTATGGGTCTCTATGGGTCCCAGTGTCTCTCTATGGGTCTCTATGGGTCTCTATGGGTCTCTATGGGTCTCTATGGGTCCCAGTGTCTCTCTATGGGTCTCTATGGGTCTCTATGGGTCTCTGTGGGTCTCTATGGGTCTCTATGGGTCTCTGTGGGTCTCTATGGGTCTCTATGGGTCTCTGTGGGTCTCTATGGGTCTCTATGGGTCCCAATGTCTCTCTATGGGTCTCTATGGGTCCCTCTATGGGTCCCAGTGTCTCTCTATGGGTCTCTATGGGTCTCAATGTCTCTCTATGGGTCTCTATGGGTCTCTATGGGTCCCTATGGGTCTCTATGGGTCCCAGTGTCTCTCTATGGGTCTCTATGGGTCCCAGTGTCTCTCTATGGGTCTCTATGGGTCTCTATGGGTCCCTATGGGTCTCTATGGGTCCCACTCTCTCTCTGTGGGTCTCTATGGGTCCCAGTGTCCCTCTATGGGTCTCTATGGGTCCCTATGGGTCTCTATGGGTCCCTATGGGTCCCAGTGTCTCTCTATGGGTCTCAATGTCTCTCTATGGGTCTCACTGTCTCTCTATGGGTCTCTATGGGTCTCTATGGGTCCCTATGGGTCTCTATGGGTCTCTATGGGTCTCTATGGGTCTCTATGGGTCCCAGTATCTCTCTATGGGTCTCTATGGGTCCCAGTGTCTCTCTATGGGTCTCACTGTCTCTCTATGGGTCTCTATGGGTCTCTATGGGTCTCTATGGGGTCTCTGTGGGTCCCTCTATGTGTCCTAATGTCTCTCTATGGGTCCCAGTGTCCCTCTATGGGTCTCTATGGGTCTCTATGGGTCCCTATGGGTCTCTATGGGTCCCAGTGTCTCTCTATGGGTCTCTATGGGTCTCTATGGGTCTCTATGGGTCTCTATGGGTCCCAATATCTCTCTATGGGTCTCTATGGGTCTCTATGGGTTCCAGTGTCCCTCTATGGGTCTCTATGGGTCCCTATGGGTCCCTATGGGTCGCTATGGGTCCCTGTGGGTCCCTATGGGTCGCTATGGGTCCCTGTGGGTCGCAGTGTCCCGCCGTGGGTCCCCTGCCCCACACTTTCCCCCCACGCAGCCTGCTGTCGGCGCTGAGCTCTCGGGATCGGGGTCGCGCGGCGGAGGAGCGGCGCAGTGGGGCGGAGCAGCGCAGGCTGCGGCGCTATGGGGAGCAGCTGGCCGCCCTCCAGCGCCTCGAGGCCGCCCTGAGCGCGTATGTGGGGCGATGTGGGGCGCAGTGGGGCACAGTGGGGCGCTATGGGGCCATGTGGGGCGCTACGGGACGCTGTAGTTCCCTATGGGTTGACCTGGCCTCCCATCGTTCTCTGGGGTCTCTATGGGGCGCAGTGGGTCTCTATGGGGCACTATGGGTCTCTATGGGGCACAATGGGTCTCTATGGGGCACAGTGGGTCTCTATGGGGCGCAGTGGGGCAATGTGGGGCGCTATGGGGCGCAGTGGGGCGATGTGGGGCGCTACGGGACGCTGTAGTTCCCTATGGGTTGACCTGTCCTCCCATCGCTCTGGGGGGTCTCTATGGGGCACAGTGGGGCACAATAGGTCTCTATGGGGCACATTGGGTCTCTATGGGGCACAGTGGGTCGCTATGGGGCACAGTGGGGCGCAGTGGGGCGATGTGGGGCGCTACGGGACGCTGTAGTTCCCTATGGGTTGACCTGTCCTCCCATCGCTCTGTGGGGTCTCTATGGGGCACAGTGGGTCTCTATGGGGCACAGTGGGTCTCTATGGGGTGCTATGGGGCACTATGGGGCACAGTGGGTCTCTATGGGGCACAGTGGGTCGCTATGGGGCGCAGTGGGGCGCAGTGGGGCCATGTGGGGCGCTACGGGACGCTGTAGTTCCCTATGGGTTGACCTGTCCTCCCATCACTCTGTGGGTCTCTATGGGGCGCAGTGGGTCTCTATGGGGCACTATGGGTCTCTATGGGGCACAATGGGTCTCTATGGGGCACAGTGGGTCTCTATGGGGCGCAGTGGGGCAATGTGGGGCGCTATAGGGCGCAGTGGGGCCATGTGGGGCGCTACGGGACGCTGTAGTTCCCTATGGGTTGACCTGTCCTCCCATCACTCTGTGGGTCTCTATGGGGCGCAGTGGGTCTCTATGGGGCACTATGGGTCTCTATGGGGCACAGTGGGTCTCTATGGGGCACAGTGGGTCTCTATGGGGCGCAGTGGGGCAATGTGGGGCGCTATAGGGCGCAGTGGGGCCATGTGGGGCGCTACGGGACGTTGTAGTTCCCTATGGGTTGACCTGTCCTCCCATCACTCTGTGGGTCTCTATGGGGCTCTGTGGGTCTCTATGGGGCACAGTGGGGCACAATGGGTCGCTATGGGGCACAGTGGGGCGCTATGGGGCGATGTGGGGCGCTACGGGACGCTGTAGTTCCCTATGGGTAGACCTGTCCTTCCATCGCTCTGTGGGGTCTCTATGGGGCTCTGTGGGTCTCTATGGGGCACAATGGGTCTCTATGGGATTCTGTGGGTCTCTATGGGGCACAGTGGGGCACTATGGGGCGCTATGGGGCGCAGTGGGGCGATGTGGGGCGCTACGGGATGCTGTAGTTCCCTATGGGTTGACCTGTCCTCCCATCGCTCTGTGGGGTCTCTATGGGGTACAGTGGGTCTCTATGGGGCACTATGGGTCTCTATGGGGCACTATGGGTCTCTATGGGGCACAGTGGGTCTCTATGGGGCGCAGTGGGGCGCTATGGGGCGCAGTGGGGCGATGTGGGGCGCTACGGGACGCTGTAGTTCCCTATGGGTTGACCTGTCCTCCCATCGCTCTGGGGGTCCCTGTGGGGCACAGTGGGTCTCTATGGGGCACTATGGGTCTCTATGGGGCACAGTGGGTCGCTATGGGGCGCAGTGGGTCGCTATGGGGCGCAGTGGGGCGATGTGGGGCGCTACGGGACGCTGTAGTTCCCTATGGGTAGACCTGTCCTTCCATCGCTCTGTGGGGTCTCTATGGGGCTCTGTGGGTCTCTATGGGGCACAATGAGTCTCTATGGGGCACAGTGGGTCTCTATGGGGCACAGTGGGGCACTATGGGGCGCTATGGGGCGATGTGGGGCACTATCGGACGCTGTAGTTCCCTATGGGTTGACCTGTCCTCCCATCACTCTGGGGGTCCCTGTGGGGCTCTGTGGGTCTCTATGGGGCACAGTGGGGCACAATGGGTCGCTATGGGGCACAGTGGGGCGCTATGGGGCACAGTGGGGCGCAGTGGGGCGCTGTGGGGTGCTATGGGGCGATGTGGGGCGCTACGGGACGCTGTAGTTCCCTATGGGTTGACCTGTCCTCCCATCACTCTGTGGGTCTCTATGGGGCGCAGTGGGTCTCCATGGGGCACTATGGGTCTCTATGGGGCACAGTGGGTCTCTATGGGGCGCAGTGGGGCGATGTGGGGCACAGTGGGGTACTACAGGGTCTCTATGGGGTTCTATGGGGCGCTGTGGGTCTCTATGGGTTCCTATGGGTTGACCTGTCCTTCCGTCTCTATGGGGCGCTATGGGGTCTCTGTGGGTCTCTATGGGGCACAGTGGGTCTCTATGGGGCGCTATGGGGTCTCTGTGGGGCACAGTGGGTCTCTATGGGGCACAATGAGGTCTCTATGGGGCACAGTGGGTCTCTATGGGGTGACTATGGGGCTCTGTGGGGCACTATAGTGGCTCAGTGGGGCACAGTGGGGTCTCTATGGGGCACTGTTGGGATCTATGGGTCTCTGTGGGGCACAGTGGGGCGCTATGGGGTCTCTATGGGGAGCTGTGGGGCTCTATGGGTCGCTATGGGGCGATGTGGGACTCTATGGGGTTCCTATGGGTCTCTATGGGGCACAGTGGGTCCGTATGGGGTCTCTGTGGGGCGCTATGGGGTCTCTATGGGGCACAGTGGCTCTCTATGGGGTCTCTATGGGTTTCTATGGGTCGCTATGGGTCCCTATGGGGTCTCTATGGGTCGCTATGGGTCTCTATGGGTCGCTATGGGTCCCAGTATCTCTCTATGGGTCTCTATGGGTTCCACTGTCCCTCTATGGGGCACTGTGGGTCTCTGTGGGGCGCTATGGGGTCTCTATGGGGCACAGTATCTCTCTATGGGTCTCTATGGGTCCCTATGGGTCCCTATGGGTCTCTATGGGTCTCTATGGGTCTCTATGGGTCTCTATGGGTCTCTATGGGTCCCAGTATCTCTCTATGGGTCTTTATGAGTCCCTATGGGTCCCTATGGGTCCCTATGGGTCTCTATGGGTCCCTATGGGTCTCTATGGGTCCCAGTGTCTCTCTATGGGTCTCTATGGGTCCCAGTGTCTCTCTATGGGTCTCTATGGGTCCCTATGGGTCTCTATGGGTCTCTATGGGTCTCTATGGGTCCCAGTGTCTCTCTATGGGTCCCTATGGGTCCCTATGGGTCTCTATGGGTCTCTATGGGTCTCTATGGGTCCCCAGTGTCTCTCTATGGGTCTCTATGGGTCTCTATGGGTCTCTATGGGTCTCTATGGGTCCCAGTGTCTCTCTATGGGTCTCTATGGGTCTCTATGGGTCCCAGTATCTCTCTATGGGTCTCTATGTGTCCCTATGGGTCCCTATGGGTCTCTATGGGTCTCTATGGGTCTCTATGGGTCCCTATGGGTCCCTATGGGTCTCTATGGGTCCCAGTGTCTCTCTATGGGTCTCTATGGGTCCCTATGGGTCCCTATGGGTCTCTATGGGTCCCTATGGGTCTCTATGGGTCTCTATGGGTCTCTATGGGTCTCTATGGGTCCCACTGTCTCTCTATGGGTCTCTATGGGTCTCTATGGGTCCCAGTATCTCTCTATGGGTCTCTATGGGTTTCTATGGGTCTCTATGGGTCCCAGTGTCTCTCTATGGGTCTCTATGGGTCCCTATGGGTCTCTATGGGTCTCTATGGGTCCCTATGGGTCTCTATGGGCCTCTATGGGTCTCTATGGGTCTCTATGGGTCCCTATGGGTCGCTATGGGTCTCTATGGGTCCCTATGGGTCCCTATGGGTCTCTATGGGTCCCAGTGTCTCTCTATGGGTCTCTATGGGTCCCACTGTCCCTCTATGGGTCTCTATGGGTCTCTATGGGTCTCTATGGGTCTCTATGGGTCCCACTGTCCCTCTATGGGTCTCTATGGGTCTCTATGGGTCCCACTGTCCCTCTATGGGTCCCAATGTCTCTCTATGGGTCTCTATGGGTCTCTATGGGTCCCTATGGGTCCCAATGGGGTCGTTATGTGGTCGCTATGGGTCCTAACCCCCCCCCCCCCCCCCGTCTCCCCCTCCCTGCCCCACAGCGCCGCTCAGCGCCCCGATCCCGGCCCCATAGCGCGGCGCTGCTGCCCCACACAGCGCCTCCGGGACAAAGCCCACGACATCGGGGCACGCATCCGCAGCGCCCAGGTCGCTATGGGGCACGTGGGGTCTCTATGGGGCGCTATGGGGTCTCTATGGGGCGCTATGGGGTCTCTGTGGGTCCCAGTGTCCCTCTATGGGGCTCTATGGGGTCTCTATGGGGCGCTATGGGGTCTCTGTGGGGCACTATGGGGCGCTGTGGGGTCTATGGGGCGGTATGGGGCAGCGTGGGGTCTCTATGGGGCGCTATGGGGCGCTATGGGGTCTATATGGGGCGCTATGGGGCACTATGGGGTCTCTATGGGGTGTTGTGGTGTCTCTATGGGGCGCTATGGGGTCTCTATGGGGCGCTATGGGGCAGCGTGGGGTCGCTATGGGGCAGCGTGGGGTCTCCATGGGGCGCTATGGGGCAGCGTGGGGTCTCTATGGGGCGCCATGGGGTCTCTATGGGGCGCTATAGGCTCTCTATGGGTCTCTATGGGGCGCTATGGGGTCTCTATGGGGCGCAGTGGGGCAATGTGGGGCACTATGGGGTCTCTATGGGGCGTAGTGGGGTCTCTGTGGGGCGCTATGGGGTCTCTATGGGGCGCTGTGGGGTCTCTATGGGGCGCTATGGGGCACTATGGGGTCTCTATGGGGTTGCTGTGGGGTCTCTATGGGGCGCTATGGGGTCTCTGTGGGGTCTCTGTGGGGCGCTGTGGGGTCTCTATGGGACGCTATGGGGCACTATGGGGTCTCTATGGGGCGCTATGGGGTCTCTATGGGGCGCTATGGGGCGCTATGGGGTCTATATGGGGCGCTATGGGGCAGTGTGGGGTCTCTGTGGGGCGCTGTGGGGTCTCTATGGGACGCTATGGGGCACTATGGGGTCTCTATGGGGTGCTGTGGGGTCTCTATGGGGCGCTATGGGGTCTCTGTGGGGCACTATGGGGCGCTGTGGGGTCTATGGGGGGCTATGGGGCAGCGTGGGGTCTCTATGGGGCGCTATGGGGTCTATATGGGGCGCTATGGGGCACTATGGGGTCTCTATGGGGCGCTGTGGGGTCTCTATGCGGCGCTATGGGGCAGCGTGGGGTCTCTATGGGGCGCTATGGGGTCTCTGTGGGGTGCTATGGGGCACTATGGGGTCTCTATGGGGCGCTATGGGGCAGTGTGGGGTCTCTATGGGGCACTATGGTGTCTCTATGGGCGCTGTGGGGTCTCTGTGGTGCGCTATGGGGTCTCTATGGGGCGCTATGGGGTCGCTATGGGGTTTGGGGTCGGTCGCTATGGGGTTTGGGGTCGCTATGGGGCAGCTATGGGTCGCTATGGGGCAGCTATGGGTCTTTATGGGGCAGCTGTGGGTCTCTGTGGGGCAGCTATGGGTCGCTGTGGGTCGCTATGGGGCAGCTATGGGGCAGCTGTGGGTCTCTGTGGGGTGGTATGGGTCGCTATGGGGCAGCTATGGGGCAGCTATGGGGTCTCTATGGGTCGCTATGGGGCAGCTATGGGTCTCTATGGGCGCTATGGGGCGCTATGGGTCTCTATGGGGCAGCTATGGGGCGCTATGGGGCAGCTATGGGCAGCTATGGGTCTCTATGGGGCAGCTATGGGGCAGCTATGGGTCTCTATGGGGCGCTATGGGTCTCTATGGGGCAGCTCTGGGTCTCTATGGGTCGCTATGGGGCGCTATGGGGCTCTGTGGGGCGCTATGGGGTCTCTATGGGGCGCTATGGGGTCTCTATGGGACGCTATGGGGTCTCTATGGGGCTCTATGGGGCGCTGTGGGATCGCTATGGGGCACCGTGGGGTCTCTATGGGGCGCTATGGGGTCTCTGTGGGGTGCTATGGGGTCTCTATGGGGCGCTATGGGGCAGCGTGGGGTTGCTAAGGGGCAGCGTGGGGTCTCTATGGGGCGCTATGGGGTCTCTATGGGTCCCTGTGTCCCTCTATGGGGTCTCTATGGGGCTCTATGGGGTCTCTATGGGGCGCTATGGGGCTCTGTGGGGCGCTATGGGGTCTCTATGGGGCGCTATGGGGCACTATGGGGTCTCTATGGGGTGCTGTGGGGTCTCTATGGGGCGCTATGGGGTCTCTATGGGGCGCTATGGGGTCTCTATGGGGCGCTATGGGGCTCTGTGGGGCGCTATGGGGTCTCTATGGGGCGCTATGGGGCACTATGGGGTCTCTATGGGGTGCTGTGGGGTCTCTATGGGGCGCTATGGGGTCTCTATGGGGCGCTATGGGGTCTCTGTGGAGCGCTATGGGGTCTCTGTGGGGCGCTGTGGGGTCTCTATGGGGCGCTATGGGGCACTATGGGGTCTCTATGGGGTGCTGTGGTGTCTCTATGGGGTGCTATGGGGTCTCTATGGGGCGCTATGGGGCACTATGGGGTCTCTATGGGGCGCTATGGGGCAGTGTGGGGTCTCTATGGGGCACTATGGGGCAGTGTGGGGTCTCTGTGGGGCGCTATGGGGCAGCGTGGGGTCTCTATGGGGTGCTATGGGGTCGCTATGGGGCGCTATGGGGCGATATGGGGTCTCTATGGGGTGCTATGGGGTCTCTATGGGGCGCTGTGGGGTCTCTGTGGGGCGCTATGGGGTCTCTATGGGGCGCTATGGGGTTGCTATGGGGTTTGGGGTCTGCCCTATGGGGTTTGGGGTCGCTATGGGGCAGCTATGGGTCGCTATGGGGCAGCTATGAGTCGCTATGGGGCAGCTGTGGGTCTCTGTGGGGCAGCTATGGGTCGCTGTGGGTCGCTATGGGGCAGCTGTGGGGCAGCTGTGGGTCTCTGTGGGGTGCTATGGGTCGCTATGGGGCAGCTATGGGGCAGCTATGGGGTCTCTATGGGTCGCTATGGGGCAGCTATGGGTCTCTATGGGGCAGCTATGGGGCGCTATGGGGTCTCTATGGGTCGCTATGGGGCAGCTATGGGTCTCTATGGGGCAGCTATGGGTCTCTATGGGGCAGCTGTGGGGCGCTATGGGGCGCTATGGGGCAGCTATGGGTCTCTATGGGGCAGCTATGGGTCTCTATGGGGCAGCTATGGGTCTCTATGGGGCAGCTGTTGGGCGCTATGGGGCGCTATGGGGCAGCTATGGGTCTCTATGGGGCAGCTATGGGTCTCTATGGGGCAGCTATGGGGTCTCTATGGGTCGCTATGGGGCAGCTATGGGTCTCTATGGGTCGCTATGGGGCAGCTATGGGTCTCTATGGGGCAGCTATGGGGCGCTATGGGGCCGTGTTCTGGTTGTAGGGCGCACTGAGAGCACTGCGGATGGAGGAGGGCTGGACCCACGCCGCACTTGTGGGGCAGGCGGAGGTATGTGTGGGGCTGGGGGGGGGGCACAGTGACCCATAGCGCCCCATAGCGCCCCATAGCGCCCCATAGCGCCCCATAGGATCCCATACCACCCCATAGAGCCCCACAGCGCCCCATAGAGCCCCATAGAGAGACACTGGGACCCATAGAGCCCCATAAGGAAACATAACGCCCCATAGCGCCCCATACAGACCCCATAGCGCCCCATAGCGCCCCATAGCACCCCATACTGCCCCATAGCGCCCCATAGCGCCCCATACTGCCCCATAGCGCCCCATACTGCCCCATAGCGCCCCACAGCGCCCCATAGCACCCCATATCGCCCCATAGAGACCCCATAGTGCCCCATAGCGCCCCATAGAGACCCCACAGCGCCTCATAGAGACCCCATAGCGCCCCATAGCGTCCCATAGAGACCCCATAGCGCCCCATAGTGCCCCATAGAGACCCCATAGCGCCCCATAGAGACCCATAGAGCCCCATAGAGACCCCACAGCGCCCCACAGCGCCCCATAGAGACCCCATACTGCCCCACAGCGCCCCATAGCGCCCCATAGAGACCCCATACTGCCCCATAGCGCCCCATAGCGACCCATAGAGACCCATAGAGACCCCATAGCGCCCCATAGCGCCCCATAGTGCCCCATAGCGCCCCGTAGAGACCCCATATCGCCCCATAGAGACCCCATAGTGCCCCATAGCGCCCCATAGAGACCCCATAGTGCCCCATTGCGCCCCATAGCGCCCCATAGTGCCCCACAGCACCCCATAGAGGCCCCATAGCGCCCCATAGAGACCCCATAGCGCCCCACAGCGCCCCATACTGCCCCACAGCGCCCCATATCGCCCCATAGAGACCCTATACTGCCCCATAGTGCCCCATATCGCCCCATAGAGACCCCATAGCGCCCCATAGAGACCCCACAGAGCCCCATAGAGACCCCATACTGCCCCATAGCGCCCCATAGAGACCCCATAGCGCCCCATAGCGCCCCATAGAGACCCCATAGCGCCCCATAGCGCCCCACAGCGCCCCATAGAGACCCCATAGCGCCCCATAGAGAACCCATAGAGACCCCATAGCGCCCCATAGCGCCCCATACTGGCCCATAGAGACGCATAGCGCCCCATACTGCCCCACAGCACCCCATAGAGGCCCCATAGCGCCCCATAGAGACCCCATAGCGCCCCATAGAGACCCCATACTGCCCTATATTGCTCCATAGCGCCCCATACTGCCCCATAGCGCCCCACAGCGCCCCATAGCACCCCATATCGCCCCATAGAGACCCCATAGTGCCCCATAGCGCCCCATAGAGACCCCATAGCGCCCCACAGTGCCCCATAGAGACCCATACTGCCCCATAGCGCCCCATAGAGACCCCATAGCGCCCCATAGAGACCCCATAGTGCCCCATAGCGCCCCATAGAGACCCCATACTGCCCCACAGCGCCCCATAGAGACCCCATACTGCCCCATAGCGCCCCATAGAGACCCCATATCGCCCCATAGAGCCCCATAGAGACCCCATAGCGCCCCATAGAGACCCCATACTGCCCCACAGCGCCCCACAGCGCCGCATAGATACCCCATAGCGCCCCATAGAGCCCCACAGCGCCCCACAGCGCCCCATAGAGGCCCCATAGCGCCCCATAGAGACCCCACGCTGCCCCATAGCGCCGCATAGAGACCCCATAGCGCCCCACAGAGACCCCACAGCGCCCCATAGCGCCCCATAGCGCCCCACAGAGACCCCGTAGTGCCCCACAGAGACCCCACAGCGCCCCATAGAGACCCCACAGAGCCCCATAGAGACGCATAGCGCCCCATACTGCCCCACAGCGCCCCATAGCGGCCCCATAGAGACCCCATAGCGCCCCATAGCGCCCCATAGAGACCCCATAGCGCCCCATAGAGACCCCACAGCGCCCCACAGCGCCCCACAGTGCCCCATAGAGACCCCACAGCGCCCCACAGCGCCCCACAGCGCCCCATAGAGACCCCATAGCGCCCCATAGCGCCCCATAGAGACCCCATAGCGCCCCATACTGCCCCACAGCGCCCCATAGAGGCCCCATAGCGCCCCACAGCGCCCCATAGAGACCCCATACTGCCCCATAGCGCCCCATAGTGCCCCATAGCGCCACACAGTGCCCCATAGAGACCCCATAGCGCCCCATACTGCCCCACAGCGCCCCATAGAGACCCCATACTGCCCCATAGCGCCCCATAGCGCCCCATAGAGACCCCACAGCGCCCCACAGCGCCCCACAGCGCCCCATAGAGACCCCATAGCGCCCCATAGCGCCCCATAGAGACCCCACAGCGCCCCATAGCGCCCCATAGCGCCCCATAGAGACCCCATAGCGCCCCATAGAGACCCCATAGTGCCCCATAGCGCCCCATAGAGACCCCATAGCGCTCCATACTGCCCCATAGCGCCCCATAGAGACCCCACAGCGCCCCATAGCGCCCCATAGCGGCCCCATAGAGACCCCACGCTGCCCCATAGCGCCGCATAGAGACCCCATAGCGCCCCATAGAGACCCCATAGCGCCCCATAGCGCCCCACAGAGACCCCATAGCGCCCCATAGAGACCCCATAGCGCCCCATAGAGCCCCATAGAGACCCCATAGCGCCCCATAAAGACCCCATAGCGCCCCATAGCGCCCCATACTGCCCCATAGCGCCCCATAGAGACCCCACAGCGCCCCATAGCGGCCCCATAGAGACCCCATAGTGCCCCATAGAGACCCCATAGCGCCCCACAGCGCCCCATAGTGCCCCACAGCGCCCCATAGAGACCCCATAGCGCCCCATAGAGCCCCACAGCGCCCCACAGCGCCCCATAGAGCCCCATAGCACCCCATAGCACCCCATAGAGACCCCATAGCGCCCCATAGAGCCCCACAGCGCCCCACAGCGCCCCATAGAGCCCCATAGCACCCCATAGCACCCCATAGAGACCCCATAGCGTGCCATAGAGACCCCATAGCGCCCCACAGCACCCCATACGGCCCGACGGCGCCCCATAGTGCCCCATATCGCCCCATAGAGACCCCATAGCGCCCCACAGCGCCCCACAGCGCCCCATAGAGACCCCACAGCGCCCCACAGCGCCCCACAGTGCCCCATAGAGACCCCACAGCGCCCCACAGCGCCCCACAGCGCCCCATAGAGACCCCATAGTGCCCCATAGAGCCCCATAGCGCCCCATAGAGACCCCATATCGCCCCATAGAGACCCCATACTGCCCCATAGTGCCCCATAGTGCCCCATAGAGACCCCATAGTGCCCCATAGAGACCCCATACTGCCCCACAGCGCCCCATAGCGCCCCATATCGCCCCATAGAGACCCCATACTGCCCCATAGCGTCCCACAGCGCCCCATAGAGGCCCCATAGCGACCCATAGAGACCCCATACTGCCCCATAGCGCCCCATAGAGCCTCATAGAGACCCCATAGCGCCCCATAGAGACCCCATAGAGCCCCATAGAGCCCCACAGCGCCCCATAGCGCCCCATAGAGCCCCATAGAGCCCCATAGATCCCATAGAGACCCCATACTGCCCCACAGCGCCCCATAGAGCCCAATAGAGACCCCATAGTGCCCCATAGCGCCCCATAGAGACCCCATACTGCCCCACAGCGCCCCATAGCGCCCCATAGAGACCCCATACTGCCCCACAGCGCCCCATAGAGACCCCATAGAGACCCCATAGCGCCCCATAGAGACCCCATAGTGCCCCATAGCGCCCCATAGAGCCCCATAGAGCCCCATAGATCCCATAGAGACCCCATACTGCCCCATAGTGCCCCATAGAGACCCCATAGCGCCCCATAGCGCTCCATAGAGACCCCATAGCGCCCCACAGCGCCCCATAGAGACCCCATAGCGCCCCACAGAGACCCCATAGTGCCCCATAGCACCCCATAGAGACACCATACTGCCCCATAGCGCCCCATAGCGCCCCATAGTGCCCCATAGCGCCCCATAGAGACCCCATAGTGCCCCATAGTGCCCCATAGAGCCCCACAGCGCCCCATAGCGCCCCATGGAGCCTCATAGAGACCCCATAGCGCCCCATAGAGCCCCATAGATCCCATAGAGAACCCATACTGCCCCACAGCGCCCCATAGTGCCCCATAGCGCCCCATAGAGCCCCATAGAGACCCCATAGCGCCCCATAGAGACCCCATAGCGCCCCATAAAGACCCCATAGCGCCCCACAGCGCCCCATAGCGCCCCACAGCGCCCCATAGCGCCCCATAGAGCCCCATAGCGCCCCATAGAGCCCCATAGAGACCCCATAGCGCCCCATAGAGACCCCATAGCGCCCCATAAAGACCCCATAGCGCCCCACAGCGCCCCATAGCGCCCCACAGCGCCCCATAGCGCCCCATAGAGCCCCATAGCGCCCCATAGCGCCCCATAGAGACCCCATAGCGCCCCATAGAGACCCCATAGCGCCCCATAAAGACCCCATAGCGCCCCACAGCGCCCCATAGCGCCCCATAGCGCCCCATAGAGCCCCATAGCGCCCCATAGCGCCCCATAGAGACCCCATAGCGTGCCATAGAGACCCCATAGCGCCCCACAGCGCCCCACAGCGCCCCATACTGCCCCACAGCGCCCCACAGCGCCACATAGAGATCCCATAGTGCCCCATAGCGCCCCATAGCGCCCCATAGAGACCCCATACTGCCCCATAGCGCCCCATTCTGCCCCATAGCGCCCCACAGCGCCCCACAGCGCCCCATAGTGCCCCACAGAGACCCCATAGCGTCCCATAGAGACCCATAGCGCCCCACAGCGCCCCACAGCGCCCCACAGCGCCCCATAGAGACCCCATAGCGCCCCATAGAGCCCCACAGCGCCCCACAGCGCCCCATAGAGGCCCCATAGCGCCCCATAGAGACCCCACGCTGCCCCATAGCGCCGCATAGAGACCCCATAGCGCCCCATAGAGACCCCACAGCACCCCACAGAGACCCCACAGCGCCCCATAGCGCCCCATAGCGCCCCACAGAGACCCCGTAGTGCCCCACAGAGACCCCATAGCGCCCCACAGAGACCCCACAGCGCCCCATACTGCCCCATAGCGCCCCATAGAGACCCCACAGCGCCCCACAGCGCCCCATAGCGCCCCATAGAGACCCCACAGCGCCCCACAGCGCCCCATAGCGCCCCATAGAGACCCCACAGCGCCCCATACTGCCCCATAGCGCCCCACAGAGCCCCATTGCGCCCCATAGCGCCCCACAGCGCCCCACATCTCCCCACATGTCCCGTCAGGAGCTGGCGCGTGCGGATCGTGCTGCGGTGGCGCTGCGGAAGGAGCTGGCCGCATTCCTGGATCTGCCGCCCGTAACGAGCCCTCCTTCGTTAACGAGCCCTCGTTAGCGAGCACTCCTTAATGAGCCCTCGTTAATGAGCGGGTCGGGGTTAACGAGCGGGTCCTCGTTAATGAGCGGCTCTTCGTTAATGAGCGGCTCTTCGTTAATGAGCGGGTCCTCGTTGATGAGTGGGTCCTCGTTAATGAGCGGCTCTTTGTTAATGAGCCCTCCTTAATGATCGGGTCCTATTTAATGAGCGGGTCCTCGTTAATGAGCAGCTCTTCGTTAATGAGCCCTCATTAATGAGCGGGTCCTCCTTAATGAGTGGGCGTCATTAATGAGCCCTCGTTAATTAGCGGCTCTTTGTTAATGAGCCCTCGTTAATGAGTCGGCCCTCGTTAACGAGCCCTCGTTAATCAAGGGGGGCGGTTGGGGGAGGGGAATGGGGCGCTGTGGGGTGATATGGGGCGCTATGGGGTGATATGGGGCGCTGTGGGGTGATATGGGGCTGTGTGGGTCGCTATGGGGCGCTATGGGGCTCTATGGGTCGCTATGGGGCGCTATGGGGCGCTATGGGGCTCTATGGGTCGCTATGGGGCTCTATGGGTCGCTATGGGGCGCTATGGGGCGCTGTGGGTCGCTATGGGGCGCTATGGGTCGCTATGGGGCTCTATGGGTCGCTATGGGGCGCTGTGGGTCGCTATGGGGCGCTATGGGTCGCTATGGGGCTCTATGGGTCGCTATGGGGCTCTATGGGTCTCTATGGGACGCTATGGGGCTCTATGGGTCGCTATGGGGCGCTATGGGGCGCTGTGGGTCGCTATGGGGCGCTATGGGTCGCTATGGGGCTCTATGGGTCGCTATGGGGCGCTGTGGGTCGCTATGGGGCGCTATGGGTCGCTATGGGGCTCTATGGGTCGCTATGGGGCGCTATGGGTCGCTATGGGGCGCTGTGGGTCGCTATGGGGCACTGTGGGTCGCTATGGAGCTCTATGGGTCGCTATGGGTCCCTATGGGGCGCTATGGGTCGCTATGGGGCTCTATGGGTCTCTATGGGACGCTATGGGGCTCTATGGGTCGCTATGGGGCGCTGTGGGGCGCTATGGGGCGCTATGGGTCGCTATGGGTCGCTATGGGGCTCTATGGGTCTCTATGGGGCGCTGTGGGGTCGCTATGGGGCGCTATGGGGCACTATGGGGCGCTATGGGGCTCTATGGGTCGCTATGGGGCGCTATGGGTCGCTATGGGGCGCTATGGGTCGCTATGGGGCTCTATGGGTCGCTATGGGGCTCTATGGGTCTCTATGGGACGCTATGGGGCTCTATGGGTCGCTATGGGGCGCTATGGGTCGCTATGGGGCTCTATGGGTCGCTATGGGGCTCTATGGGTCTCTATGGGGCGCTATGGGGCGCTATGGGGCTCTATGGGTCTCTATGGGGCACTATGGGGCGCTATGGGGCGCTATGGGGCTCTTTGGGTCGCTATGGGGCGCTATGGGTCTCTATGGGGCGCTGTGGGGTGATATGGGGCACTATGCGTCGCTATGGGGCGCTATGGGGCTCTATGGGGCGCTATGGGGTCTCTATGGGTCGCTATGGGGCGCTATGGGGCGCTATGGGGCGCTCAGTGCCTCCGTTCCCCCCACAGAACATCGCCCTTGCCCGGGTTAAGGTGGCCGAGGCCCAACGCGAACTGGTGAGTGCCGCTATGGGGCGCTGTGGGGCGCTATGGGGCAGCGTTGGGTCTCTATGGGTCTCTATGGGTCGCTATGGGGCAGGTATGGGTTTCTACGGGTCTCTGGGTCGCTGTGGGTCTCTATGGGGTCTATATGGGGCGCTATGGGGCAGCTATGGGTCGCTATGGGTCGCTATGAGGCAGCTATGGGTCGCTATGGGGCAGCTATGGCTCTCTATGGGTCGCTATGGGGCAGCTATGGGTCGCTATGGGTCTCTATGGGTCGCTATGGGGCAGCTATGGGTCTCTATGGGTCGCTATGGGGCAGCTATGGTTCTCTATGGGTCTCTATGGGTCTCTATGGGGCAGCTATGGGTCTCTATGGGGCAGCTATGGGGCAGCTATGGGTCTCTGTGGGTCGCTATGGGGCAGCTGTGGGTCTCTATGGGTCGCTATGGGGCAGCTATGGGGCAGCTATGGGTCTCTATGGGTCGCTATGGGGCAGCTATGGGTCTCTATGGGGCAGCTATGGGTCACTATGGGTCTCTATGGGTCACTATGGGGCAGCTATGGGTCGCTATGGTTCTGTATGGGTCTCTATGGGTCTCTATGGGGCAGCTATGGGGCAGCGTTGGGTCTCTATGGGTCTCTATGGGTCGCTATGGGGCAGCTATGGGTCGCTATGCGTCGCTATGGGTCGCTATGGGGCAGCTATGGGGCAGCTATGGGTCGCTATGGGTCTCTATGGGTCGCTATGGGGCAGCTATGGGTCGCTATGGGTCTCTATGGGTCGCTATGGGGCAGCTATGGGTCGCTATGGGTCTCTATGGGTCGCTATGGGGCAGCTATGGGTCGCTATGGGTCGCTATGGGGCAGCTATGGGTCTCTATGGGTCGCTATGGGTCACTATGGGGCAGCTGTGGGTCGCTATGGGGCAGCTCTGGGTCTCTATGGGTCGCTATGGGGCTGCTATGGGTCGCTATGGGGCAACTATGGGTCACTATGCGTTGCTATGGGTCGCTATGGGTCTCTATGGGTCGCTATGGGGCAGCTATGGGTCTCTATGGGTCACTGTGGGGCAGCTATGGGTCGCTATGGGTCACTATGGGTCGCTATGGGTCTCTATGGGTCGCTATGGGTCTCCCCCCCCATTGCTCCCAGGAGTCCCTGGAGGAGGAGTTGGCGCAGCGCATCGAGGCCCTGAGCCGCCGTGGGTCGCCCGCCCCATAGCTCTGCCCCACAGCGCCGCCCCGTGTCGCCTCCCCCCCGCGGCTGTGGGGCGCTGTGGGGTCTCTATGGGTCCCTATGGGGCGCTATGGGGCAGCTATGGGTCGCTATGGGTCCCTATGGGTTGACCTGTCCACCCATTGCTCTCTATGGGTCCCTATGGGTTGACCTGTCCGCCCTTTGCTCTCTATCTATGGGTCCCTATGGGTTGACCTGTCCACCCACTGCTCTCTATGAGTCCCTATGGGGCTCTATGGGTCCCTATGGGGCTCTATGGGGCACTGTGGGTCCCTATGGGTCCCTATGGGGCACTGTGGGTCACTATGGGGTGCTGTGGGTCTCTATGGGTCCCTATGGGTTGACCTGTCCACCCATTGCTCTCTATGAGTCCCTATGGGGCGCTATGGGGCACTGTGGGTCCCTATGGGTCCCTATGGGGCACTGTGGGTCTCTATGGGGCACTATGGGTTGACCTGTCCGCCCACTGCTCTCTATGAGTCCCTATAGGGCTCTATGGGTCTCTATGGGGCTCTATGGGTCGCTATGGGTCCCTATGGGGCTCTATGGGGCGCTATGGGGCACTGTGGGTCACTATGGGGCGCTGTGGGTCTCTATGGGGCACTATGGGTTGACCTGTCCACCCACTGCTCTCTATGGGTCCCTATGGGTTGACCTGTCCACCCACTGCTCTCTATGGGTCCCTATGGGTTGACCTGTCCACCCATTGCTCTCTATGGGTCTCTATGGGTTGACCTGTCCACCCATTGCTCTCTATGGGTTGACCTGTCGACCCACTGCTCTCTATGGGTCCCTATGGGTTGACCTGTCCACCCATTGCTCTCTATGAGTCCCTATGGGGCTCTATGGGTCGCTGTGGGGCGCTGTGGGTCTCTATGGGGCACTATGGGTTGACCTGTCCACCCACTGCTCTCTATGGGTCTCTATGGGTTGACCTGTCCACCCATTGCTCCCTATGGGGCTCTATGGGGCGCTATGGGGCACTGTGGGTCCCTATGGGGCACTGTGGGTCTCTATGGGTCCCTATGGGTTGACCTGTCCGCCCATTGCTCTCTATGGGTCCCTATGGGTTGACCTGTCCGCCCATTGCTCTCTATGGGTCTCTATGGGTTGACCTGTCCACCCATTGCTCTCTATGGGTCCCTATGGGGCTCTATGGGGCACTGTGGGTCCCTATGGGTCCCTATGGGGCACTGTGGGTCTCTATGGGTCTCTATGGGTTGACCTGTCCACCCATTGCTCTCTATGGGTCCCTATGGGTTGACCTGTCCACTCATTGCTCTCTATGGGATGACCTGTCCACCCACTGCTCTCTATGGGTCTCTATGGGTTGACCTGTCGACCCACTGCTCTCTATGGGTCCCTGTGGGTTGA
The DNA here is from genome assembly GCA_036925125.1 of Oreortyx pictus. Taxonomy (NCBI): domain Eukaryota; kingdom Metazoa; phylum Chordata; class Aves; order Galliformes; family Odontophoridae; genus Oreortyx; species Oreortyx pictus. The sequence goes on along the minus strand of JAUPFR010000232.1, from coordinate 1,632 downwards.
CCTGTCCGCCCACTGCTCTCTATGGGTCCCTATGGGTTGACCTGTCCGCCCATTGCTCTCTATGGGTCTCTATGGGTTGACCTGTCCGCCCATTGCTCTCTATGGGTCTCTATGGGTTGACCTGTCCGCCCATTGCTCTCTATGGGTCCCTATGGGTTGACCTGTCCACCCATTGCTCTCTATGGGTCCTTATGGGTTGACCTGTCCACTCATTGCTCTCTATGGGTCTCTATGGGATGACCTGTCCACCCACTGCTCTCTATGGGTCTCTATGGGTTGACCTGTCGACCCACTGCTCTCTATGGGTCCCTGTGGGTTGACCTGTCCACCCATTGCTCTCTATGGGTCCCTATGGGTTGACTTGTCCGCCCATTGCTTTCTATGGGTCCCTATGGGTTGACCTGTCCGCCCATTGCTCTCTATGGGTCTCTATGGGTTGACCTGTCCACCCACTGCTCTCTATGGGTCCCTATGGGGCGCTATGGGTCCCTATGGGGCGCTATGGGGCACTGTGGGTCCCTATGGGGCGCTGTGTTTCCTTCCAATCCGTTCCATGGGGGCAATAAAATGTTGTGAGGTGCAGTGTGGCCAATTCTATGGGGCTCTGTGGGGTCTCTATGGGGTTTCTATGGGGCGCTGTGGGGCACTGTGGGTCTCTATGGGTCTCTATGGGTCCCAGTGTGTCTCTATGGGCCTCTATGGGTCACTATGGGTCTCTATGGGGCAGCTATGGGGCGCTATGGGTCTCCATGGGTCTCTATGGGTCCCGCGTTCGGCTCATTGACACTCATTATCTCCGCACTGTCGCCTTTATTACCCCCCGTTTAATTAGCGTCCCTCTCTTCCCATTGGTCCGTTCCCCCTCCTCAAGTCCCACCCCCCGCGCTCTTCCCCTCCTCCCATTGGTCCGCTTCTTTCCCGCGCTCTTCCCTCCCCTCTCCTGCCCTCTGATTGGCCCACTCCACTTTGTCCCACCCCCCCCTCTCCTCCTGCCTTCTGATTGGCCCACTCCTCTTTGTCCCACCCCCCTTTCTCCTCCTGCTTTCTGATTGGCCCACTCCCCTTTGTTTCACCCCTTTCTCTCCTCCAGCCCTCTGATTGGCCCGCTCCCCTTTGTCCCACCCCTTTCTCTCCTCCAGCCCTCTGATTGGCCCATTCCCCTCCGCCCCACCCCCGTCTCTCCTCCTGCTTTCTGATTGGCCCACTCCCCTTTGTCCCACCCCTTTCTCTCCACCTGCCCTCTGATTGGCACATTCCCCTTTGTCCCACCCCTTTCTCTCCTCCAGCCCTCTGATTGGCCCACTCCCCTCCCCCCACCCCCCCTCTCCCGATCCTGCCCTCTGATTGGCCCACTCCGCTCCGCCCCACCCCCCCTCTCCGTTCCTGCTCTCTGATTGGCCCATTCCCTCTGCGCTCTTCCCATCCCTCCCTCCCCCCCCCCCTCGCCCTTTGATTGGCCCATTCTTCTTTGTCCCACCCCCCTCTCCCGTTCCTGCCCCCTGATTGGCCCATCCCCCCCCCCTTTGCGCTCTTCCCATTCCTCCCCCCTCCCTCCGCGCTCTTCCCTTCACTTTCCCCCCTCCCGCCGCGCTCCTCCTGCCCTCTGATTGGCCCGCTCCCCTTCGTCCCACC
>JAUPFR010000231.1:0-57298 GCA_036925125.1 Oreortyx pictus | reverse complement strand
ACTCCACTCCACTCCACTCCACTCCACTCCGTTTTACTCCTCTCCACTCCACTCCACTCCTCTCCACTCCACTCCACTCCACTCCACTCCACTCCACTCCACTCCACTCCACTCCACTCCACTCCACTCCACACCTCTCCACTCCACTCCACTCCACTCCACTCCGTTTTACTCCTGTCCACTCCACTCCACTGCACTCCACTCCACTCCACTCCACTCAACTCCACTCCACTCCTCACCACTCCACTCCACTCCACACCACTCCACTCCACTCCACTCCACACACCTCTCCACTCCACTCCACTCCACTCCACTCCACTCCACTCCGTTTTTCTCCTCTCCACTCCACTCCACTCCACTGCACTCCACTCCACTCCACTCCACTGCACTCCACTCCACACCTCTCCACTCCACTCCACTCCACTCCACTCCAATCCACTCCACTCCACTCCACTCCACTCCACTCCGTTTTACTCCTCTCCACTCCACTCCACTCCTCTCCACTCCACTCCACTCCACTCCACTCCACTCCACTCCACTCCACTCCACTCCACTCCACTCCACACCTTCCTCCACTCCACTCCACTCCACTCCACTCCGTTTACTCCTGTCCACTCCACTCCACTGCACTCCACTCCACTCCACTCCACTCCACTCCACTCCACTCCACTCCACTCCACTCCACTCCACTCCACTCCACTCCACTCCACTCCACTCCACACCACACCTCTCCACTCCACTCCACTCCACTCCACTCCACACCTCTCCACTCCACTCCACTCCACTCCACACCTCTACACTCCACTCTACTCCACTCCACTCCACTCCACTCCACACCTCTCCACTCCACTCCACTCCACTCCACTCCTCTCCACTCACTCCACTCCACTCCACTCCACTCCACTCCACTCCACTCCACTCCACTCCACTCCACTCCACTCCACTCAGTTTTACTCCTCTCCACTCCACTCCTCTCCACTCCACTCCACACCACTCCACTCCACTCCACTCCACTCCTCTCAAGTCAACACCACACCTCTCCACTCCACTCCACTCCACTCCACTCCACTGCACTCCACTGCACTCCGCTCCACTCCACTCCACTCTACTCCACTCCACTCCACTTCACCTCACTCCAGTCCAGACCACACCACACCTCTCCACTCCACTCCACTCCACTCCACTCCACTCCACTCCACTCCACTCCACTCCACTCCACTCCACTCCTCACCACTCCACTCCACTCCACTCCACTCCACTCAATTTTACTCCTCTCCACTCCACTCCTCTCCACTCCACTCCACACCACTCCACTCCACTCCACTCCACTCCTCTCAAGTCAACACCACACCTCTCCACTCCACTCCACTCCACTCCACTCCACTCCACTGCACTCCACTGCACTCCGCTCCACTCCACTCCACTCTACTACTCCACTCCACTCCACTTCACCTCACTCCAGTCCAGACCACACCACACACCTCTCACTCCACTCCACTCCACTCCACTCCACTCCACTCCACTCCACTCCACTCCACTCCACTCCACTCCACTCCGCTCCGCACCACTCTACTCCACTCCACTCCACTCCACTCCACCACTCCTCACTCCACTCCACTCAACTCCACTCCACTCCACTCCACTCCACACCACACCTCTCCACTCCACTCCACTCCACTCCACTCCACACCTCTCCACTCCACTCCACTCCACTCCACTCCACTCCACTCCACTCCACTCCGTTTTACTCCTCTCCACTCCACTCCACTCCACTCCACTCCACTCCACTCCACTCCACTCCACTCCACTCCACTCCACTCCACTCTACTCCACTCAACACCACACCTCTCCACTCCACTCCACTCCGCTCCGCACCACTCTACTCCACTCCACTCCACTCCACTCCACTCCTCTCCACACCACACCTCTCCACTCCACTCCACTCCACTCCACACCTCTCCACTCCACTCCACTCCACTCCACTCCACTCCACTCCACTCCACTCCACTCCGCTCCGCACCACTCATCCACTCCACTCCACTCCACTCCACTCCACTCCACTCCACTCCACTCCACTCCACTCCACTCCACTCCACACCTCTCCACTCCACTCCACTCCACTCCACTCCACACCTCTCCACTCCACTCCACTCCACTCCACTCCACTCCACTTCACTCCATTTTACTCCTCTCTCCACTCCACTCCACTCCACTCCACTCCACTCCACTCCACTCCACTCCACTCCACACGTCTCCACTCCACTCCACTCCACTCTACTCCACTCGACTCTCACTCCACTCCACTCCACTCCACTCCTCTCCACTCCACTCCACTCCACTCCACTCCACTCCACTCCACTCCGTTTTACTCCTCTCCACTCCACTCCTCTCCACTCCACTCCACTCCACTCCACTCCACTCCACTCCACTCCACTCCACTCAACTCCACTCCACTCCACTCCACTCCACACCTCTCCACTCCACTCCACTCCACTCCACTCCACTCCGTTTTACTCCTCTCCACTCCACTCCTCTCCACTCCACTCCACTCCACTCCACTCCACTCCACTCCACTCCACTCCACTCCACTCCGTTTACTCCTCTCCTCTACACTCCACTCCACTCCACTCCACTCCACTCCACTCCACTCCACTCCACTCCACTCCACTCCACTCCACTCTACTCCACTCAACACCACACCTCTCCACTCCACTCCACTCCGCTCCGCACCACTCTACTCCACTCCACTCCACTCCACTCCACTCCACTCCACTCCACTCCACTCCACTCCACTCCACACCACACCTCTCCACTCCACTCCACTCCACTCCACTCCACACCTCTCCACTCCACTCCACTCCACTCCACTCCACTCCACTCCACTCCACTCCACTCCACTCCATTCCACTCCACTCCGCTCCGCACCACTCTACTCCACTCCACTCCACTCCACTCCACTCCACTCAACTCCACTCCACTCCACTCCACTCCACTCCACTCCACACCACACCTCTCCACTCCACTCCACACCTCTCCACTCCACTCCACTCCACTCCACTCCACTCCACTCCACTCCACTCCACTCCACTCCACTCCACACCTCTCCACTCCACTCCACTCCACTCCACTCCACTCCGTTTTACTCCTCTCCACTCCACTCCTCTCCACTCCACTCCACTCCTCTCCACTCCACTCCACTCCACTCCACTCCACTCCACTCCACTCCACTCCGTTTTACTCCTGTCCACTCCACTCCACTGCACTCCACTGCACTCCACTGCACTCCACTCCACTCCACTCCACTCCACTCCACTCCACTCCACTCCACTCCACTCCACACCACTCCTCTCCACTCCACTCCACTCCACTCCACTCCACACCTCTCCACTCCACTCCACTCCACTCCACACCTCTACACTCCACTCTACTCCACTCCACTCCACTCCACTCCACACCTCTCCACTCCACTCCCCTCCACTCCACTCCTCTCCACTCCACTCCACTCCACTCCACTCCACTCCACTCCACTCCACTCCACTCCACTCCACTCCACTCCACTCAATTTTACTCCTCTCCACTCCACTCCTCTCCACTCCACTCCACACCACTCCACTCCACTCCACTCCACTCCTCTCAAGTCAACACCACACCTCTCCACTCCACTCCACTCCACTCCACTGCACTCCACTGCACTCCGCTCCACTCCACTCCACTCTACTCCACTCCACTCCACTTCACCTCACTCCAGTCCAGACCACACCACACCTCTCCACTCCACTCCACTCCACTCCACTCCACTCCACTCCACTCCACTCCACTCCACTCCACTCCACTCCACTCCACTCCACTCCACTCCACTCCACTCCACTCAATTTTACTCCTCTCCACTCCACTCCTCTCCACTCCACTCCACACCACTCCACTCCACTCCACTCCACTCCTCTCAAGTCAACACCACACCTCTCCACTCCACTCCACTCCACTCCACTCCACTGCACTCCACTGCACTCCGCTCCACTCCACTCCACTCTACTCCACTCCACTCCACTTCACCTCACTCCAGTCCAGACCACACCACACCTCTCCACTCCACTCCACTCCACTCCACTCCACACCTCTCCACTCCACTCCACTCCACTCCACTCCACTCCACTCCACTCCACTCCGCTCCGCACCACTCTACTCCACTCCACTCCACTCCACTCCACTCCACTCAACTCCACTCCACTCCACTCCACTCCACACCACACCTCTCCACTCCACTCCACTCCACTCCACTCCACACCTCTCCACTCCACTCCACTCCACTCCACTCCACTCCACTCCACTCCACTCCACTCCACTCCGTTTTACTCCTCTCCACTCCACTCCACTCCACTCCACTCCACTCCACTCCACTCCACTCCACTCCACTCCACTCCACCTGCACTACCACTCATCTCCCACACTCACTCCACTCCACTCCACTCCACTCCACTCCACTCCACACTCTCCACTCCACTCCACTCCACTCCCACTCCACTCCACTCCACTCCACTCCACTCCACTCCACTCTGTTTTATTCCTCTCCACTCCACTCCACTGCACTCCACTCCACTCCACTCCACCTCCACTCCACTCCACTCCACTCCACTCCACTCCGTTTTACTCCTCTCCACTCCACTCCTCTCCACTCCACTCCACTCCACTCCACTCCACTCCACTCCACTCCACTCCACGCCACTCCACTCCACTCCACTCCACACCTCTCCACTCCACTCCACTCCACTCCGTTTTACTCCTCTCCACTCCACTCCTCTCCACTCCACTCCACTCCACTCCACTCCACTCCACTCCGTTTTACTCCACTCCACTCCACTCCACTCCACTCCACTCCACTCCACTCCACTCCACTCCACTCCGTTCTACTCCTCTCCACTCCACTCCACTCCACTCCACTCCACTCCACTCCACTCTACTCCACTCAACACCACACCTCTCCACTCCACTCCACTCCGCTCCGCACCACTCTACTCCACTCCACTCCACTCCTCTCCACTCCACTCCACTCCACTCCACTCCACTCCACTCCACACCACACCTCTCCACTCCACTCCACTCCAATCCACACCTCTCCACTCCACTCCACTCCACTCCACTCCAATCCGCTCCGCACCACTCTACTCCACTCCACTCCACTCCACTCCACTCCACTCAACTCCACTCCACTCCACTCCACTTCACTCCACTCCACACCACACCTCTCCACTCCACTCCACTCCACTCCACTCCACTCCACACCTCTCCACTCCACTCCACTCCACTCCACTCTACTCCACTCCACTCCACTCCACTCCACTCCACTCCACCCCACATCTCCACTCCACTCCACTCCACTCCACTCCACTCCACTCCACTCCACTCCACTCCACCCCACATCTCCACTCCACTCCACTCCACTCCACTCCGTTTTACTCCACTCCTCTCCACTCCACTCCACTCCACTCCACTCCACTCCACTCCACTCCACTCCACTCCACTCCACTCCGCACCTCTCCACTCTACTCCACTCAACACCACACCTCTCCACTCCACTCCACTCCGCTCCGCACCACTCTACTCCACTCCACTCCACTCCACTCCACTCCACTCCACTCCACTCCACTCCACACCACACCTCTCCACTCCACTCCACTCCACTCCACTCCACTGCACTCCACTGCACTCCGCTCCACTCCACTCCACTCTACTCCACTCCACTCCCCTCCACTTCACCTCACTCCAGTCCACACCACACCACACCTCTCCACTCCACTCCACTCCACTCCACTCCACTCCACTCCACTCCACTCCACTCCACTCCACTCCACTCCACTCCACTCCACTCCACTCCACTCCACTCCACTCCACTCCACTCCGTTTTACTCCTCTCCACTCCACTCCACTCCACTCCACTCCACTCCACTCCACTCCACTCCACTCCACTCCACTCCACTCCACACCTCTCCACTCCACTCCACTCCACTCCACTCCACTCCACTCCACTCCGTTTTTCTCCTCTCCACTCCACTGCACTCCACTGCACTCCACTGCACTCCACTGCACTCCACTCCACTGCACTCCACTCCACACCACTCCACACCTCTCCACTCCACTCCACTCCACTCCACTCCACTCCACTCCACTCCACTCCACTCCACTCCACTCCACTCCACTCCACTCCACTCGACTCCACTCCACTCCACTCCACTCCACTCCACTCCACTCCACTCCACTCCGTTTTACTCCTCTCCACTCCACTCCACTCCTCTCCACTCCACTCCACTCCACTCCACTCCACTCCACTCCACTCCACTCCACTCCACTCCACTCCACTCCACACCTCTCCACTCCACTCCACTCCACTCCACTCCGTTTTACTCCTGTCCACTCCACTCCACTGCACTCCACTCCACTCCACTCCACTCCACTCCACTCCACTCCACTCCACTCCACTCCACTCCACTCCACTCCACTCCACACGTCTCCACTCCACTCCACTCCACTCCACTCCACTCCACTCCACTCCACTCCACTCCACTCTGTTTTACTCCTCTCCACTCCACTCCACTGCACTCCACTCCACTCCACTCCACTCCACTCCACTCCACTCCACTCCACTCCACTCCACTCCACTCCACTCCACTCCGTTTTACTCCTCTCCACTCCACTCCTCTCCACTCCACTCCACTCCACTCCACTCCACTCCACTCCACTCCACTCCACGCCACTCCACTCCACTCCACTCCACACCTCTCCACTCCACTCCACTCCACTCCGTTTTACTCCTCTCCACTCCACTCCTCTCCACTCCACTCCACTCCACTCCACTCCACTCCGTTTTACTCCACTCCACTCCACTCCACTCCACTCCACTCCACTCCACTCCACTCCACTCCACTCCGTTCTACTCCTCTCCACTCCACTCCACTCCACTCCACTCCACTCCACTCCACTCCACTCCACTCTACTCCACTCAACACCACACCTCTCCACTCCACTCCACTCCGCTCCGCACCACTCTACTCCACTCCACTCCACTCCTCTCCACTCCACTCCACTCCACTCCACTCCACTCCACACCACACCTCTCCACTCCACTCCACTCCAATCCACACCTCTCCACTCCACTCCACTCCACTCCACTCCAATCCGCTCCGCACCACTCTACTCCACTCCACTCCACTCCACTCCACTCCACTCAACTCCACTCCACTCCACTCCACTCCACTCCACTCCACTCCACACCACACCTCTCCACTCCACTCCACTCCACTCCACTCCACTCCACTCCACTCCACTCCACTCCACACCTCTCCACTCCACTCCACTCCACTCCACTCTACTCCACTCCACTCCACTCCACTCCACTCCACTCCACCCCACATCTCCACTCCACTCCACTCCACTCCACTCCACTCCACTCCACTCCACCCCACATCTCCACTCCACTCCACTCCACTCCACTCCGTTTTACTCCACTCCTCTCCACTCCACTCCACTCCACTCCACTCCACTCCACTCCACTCCACTCCACTCCACTCCACTCCACTCCACTCCACTCCACTCCACTCCACTCCACTCCACTCCACACCTCTCCACTCTACTCCACTCAACACCACACCTCTCCACTCCACTCCACTCCGCTCCGCACCACTCTACTCCACTCCACTCCACTCCACTCCACTCCACACCACACCTCTCCACTCCACTCCACTCCACTCCACTCCACTGCACTCCACTGCACTCCGCTCCACTCCACTCCACTCCACTCCACTCCACTCCACTCCACTCCACTCCACTCCACTCTACTCCACTCAACACCACACCTCTCCACTCCACTCCACTCCGCTCCGCACCACTCTACTCCACTCCACTCCACTCCTCTCCACTCCACTCCACTCCACTCCACTGCACTCCACTCCACTCCACTCCACTCCACTCCACTCCACTCCACTCCACTCCACTCCACTCCACTCCACTCCACTCCACTCCACACGTCTCCACTCCACTCCACTCCACTCCACTCCACTCCACTCCACTCCACTCCACTCCACTCCACTCTGTTTTACTCCTCTCCACTCCACTCCACTGCACTCCACTCCACTCCACTCCACTCCACTCCACTCCACTCCACTCCACTCCACTCCGTTTTACTCCTCTCCACTCCACTCCTCTCCACTCCACTCCACTCCACTCCACTCCACTCCACTCCACGCCACTCCACTCCACTCCACTCCACTCCACTCCACTGCACTCCACTCCACTCCGTTTTACTCCTCTCCACTCCACCCCTCTCCACTCCACTCCACTCCACTCCACTCCACTCCACTCCACTCCACTCCACTCCACTCCACTCCACTCCACTCCACTCTACTCCACTCAACACCACACCTCTCCACTCCACTCCACTCCGCTCCGCACCACTCTACTCCACTCCACTCCACTCCTCTCCACTCCACTCCACTCCACTCCACTCCACTCCACTCCACACCACACCTCTCCACTCCACTCCACTCCAATCCACACCTCTCCACTCCACTCCACTCCACTCCACTCCAATCCGCTCCGCACCACTCTACTCCACTCCACTCCACTCCACTCCACTCCACTCAACTCCACTCCACTCCACTCCACTCCACTCCACTCCACACCACACCTCTCCACTCCACTCCACTCCACTCCACTCCACTCCACTCCACTCCACACCTCTCCACTCCACTCCACTCCACTCCACTCTACTCCACTCCACTCCACTCCACTCCACTCCACTCCACTCCACTCCACCCCACATCTCCACTCCACTCCACTCCACTCCACTCCACTCCACTCCACTCCACTCCACCCCACATCTCCACTCCACTCCACTCCACTCCACTCCGTTTTACTCCACTCCACACCACACCTCTCCACTCCACTCCACTCCACTCCACTCCACTGCACTCCACTGCACTCCGCTCCACTCCACTCCACTCTACTCCACTCCACTCCCCTCCACTTCACCTCACTCCAGTCCACACCACACCACACCTCTCCACTCCACTCCACTCCACTCCACTCCACTCCACTCCACTCCACTCCACTCCACTCCACTCCACTCCACTCCACTCCACTCGACTCCACTCCACTCCACTCCACTCCACTCCACTCCGTTTTACTCCTCTCCACTCCACTCCACTCCACTCCACTCCACTCCACTCCACTCCACTCCACACCTCTCCACTCCACTCCACTCCACTCCACTCCACTCCACTCCACTCCACTCCACTCCGTTTTTCTCCTCTCCACTCCACTGCACTCCACTGCACTCCACTCCACTCCACTCCACTGCACTCCACTGCACTCCACTCCACACCACTCCACACCTCTCCACTCCACTCCACTCCACTCCACTCCACTCCACTCCACTCCACTCCACTCCACTCCACTCGACTCCACTCGACTCCACTCCACTCCACTCCACTCCACTCCACTCCACTCCACTCCACTCCACTCCACTCCGTTTTACTCCTCTCCACTCCACTCCACTCCTCTCCACTCCACTCCACTCCACTCCACTCCACTCCACTCCACTCCACTCCACTCCACTCCACTCCACTCCACACCTCTCCACTCCACTCCACTCCACTCCACTCCGTTTTACTCCTGTCCACTCCACTCCACTGCACTCCACTCCACTCCACTCCACTCAACTCCACTCCACTCCTCACCACTCCACTCCACTCCACACCACTCCACTCCACTCCACTCCACACCTCTCCACTCCACTCCACTCCACTCCACTCCACTCCACTCCGTTTTTCTCCTCTCCACTCCACTCCACTCCACTGCACTCCACTCCACTCCACTCCACTGCACTCCACTCCACACCTCTCCACTCCACTCCACTCCACTCCACTCCAATCCACTCCACTCCACTCCACTCCACTCCACTCCGTTTTACTCCTCTCCACTCCACTCCACTCCTCTCCACTCCACTCCACTCCACTCCACTCCACTCCACTCCACTCCACTCCACTCCACTCCACTCCACACCTCTCCACTCCACTCCACTCCACTCCACTCCGTTTTACTCCTGTCCACTCCACTCCACTGCACTCCACTCCACTCCACTCCACTCCACTCCACTCCACTCCACTCCACTCCACTCCACTCCACTCCACTCCACTCCACTCCACACCACACCTCTCCACTCCACTCCACTCCACTCCACTCCACACCTCTCCACTCCACTCCACTCCACTCCACACCTCTACACTCCACTCTACTCCACTCCACTCCACTCCACTCCACACCTCTCCACTCCACTCCACTCCACTCCACTCCTCTCCACTCCACTCCACTCCACTCCACTCCACTCCACTCCACTCCACTCCACTCCACTCCACTCCACTCCACTCCACTCAGTTTTACTCCTCTCCACTCCACTCCTCTCCACTCCACTCCACACCACTCCACTCCACTCCACTCCACTCCTCTCAAGTCAACACCACACCTCTCCACTCCACTCCACTCCACTCCACTCCACTGCACTCCACTGCACTCCGCTCCACTCCACTCCACTCTACTCCACTCCACTCCACTTCACCTCACTCCAGTCCAGACCACACCACACCTCTCCACTCCACTCCACTCCACTCCACTCCACTCCACTCCACTCCACTCCACTCCACTCCACTCCACTCCACTCCTCACCACTCCACTCCACTCCACTCCACTCCACTCAATTTTACTCCTCTCCACTCCACTCCTCTCCACTCCACTCCACACCACTCCACTCCACTCCACTCCACTCCTCTCAAGTCAACACCACACCTCTCCACTCCACTCCACTCCACTCCACTCCACTCCACTGCACTCCACTGCACTCCGCTCCACTCCACTCCACTCTACTCCACTCCACTCCACTTCACCTCACTCCAGTCCAGACCACACCACACCTCTCCACTCCACTCCACTCCACTCCACTCCACTCCACTCCACTCCACTCCACTCCACTCCACTCCACTCCGCTCCGCACCACTCTACTCCACTCCACTCCACTCCACTCCACTCCACTCCACTCCACTCCACTCAACTCCACTCCACTCCACTCCACTCCACACCACACCTCTCCACTCCACTCCACTCCACTCCACTCCACACCTCTCCACTCCACTCCACTCCACTCCACTCCACTCCACTCCACTCCACTCCGTTTTACTCCTCTCCACTCCACTCCACTCCACTCCACTCCACTCCACTCCACTCCACTCCACTCCACTCCACTCCACTCCACTCCACTCTACTCCACTCAACACCACACCTCTCCACTCCACTCCACTCCGCTCCGCACCACTCTACTCCACTCCACTCCACTCCACTCCACTCCTCTCCACACCACACCTCTCCACTCCACTCCACTCCACTCCACACCTCTCCACTCCACTCCACTCCACTCCACTCCACTCCACTCCACTCCACTCCACTCCGCTCCGCACCACTCCACTCCACTCCACTCCACTCCACTCCACTCCACTCCACTCCACTCCACTCCACTCCACTCCACTCCACACCTCTCCACTCCACTCCACTCCACTCCACTCCACACCTCTCCACTCCACTCCACTCCACTCCACTCCACTCCACTTCACTCCATTTTACTCCTCTCCACTCCACTCCACTCCACTCCACTCCACTCCACTCCACTCCACTCCACTCCACACGTCTCCACTCCACTCCACTCCACTCTACTCCACTCGACTCCACTCCACTCCACTCCACTCCACTCCTCTCCACTCCACTCCACTCCACTCCACTCCACTCCACTCCACTCCACTCCGTTTTACTCCTCTCCACTCCACTCCTCTCCACTCCACTCCACTCCACTCCACTCCACTCCACTCCACTCCACTCCACTCAACTCCACTCCACTCCACTCCACTCCACACCTCTCCACTCCACTCCACTCCACTCCACTCCACTCCGTTTTACTCCTCTCCACTCCACTCCTCTCCACTCCACTCCACTCCACTCCACTCCACTCCACTCCACTCCACTCCACTCCACTCCGTTTTACTCCTCTCCTCTACACTCCACTCCACTCCACTCCACTCCACTCCACTCCACTCCACTCCACTCCACTCCACTCCACTCCACTCTACTCCACTCAACACCACACCTCTCCACTCCACTCCACTCCGCTCCGCACCACTCTACTCCACTCCACTCCACTCCACTCCACTCCACTCCACTCCACTCCACTCCACTCCACTCCACTCCACACCACACCTCTCCACTCCACTCCACTCCACTCCACTCCACACCTCTCCACTCCACTCCACTCCACTCCACTCCACTCCACTCCACTCCACTCCACTCCACTCCATTCCACTCCACTCCGCTCCGCACCACTCTACTCCACTCCACTCCACTCCACTCCACTCCACTCAACTCCACTCCACTCCACTCCACTCCACTCCACTCCACACCACACCTCTCCACTCCACTCCACACCTCTCCACTCCACTCCACTCCACTCCACTCCACTCCACTCCACTCCACTCCACTCCACTCCACTCCACACCTCTCCACTCCACTCCACTCCACTCCACTCCACTCCGTTTTACTCCTCTCCACTCCACTCCTCTCCACTCCACTCCACTCCTCTCCACTCCACTCCACTCCACTCCACTCCACTCCACTCCACTCCACTCCACTCCGTTTTACTCCTGTCCACTCCACTCCACTGCACTCCACTGCACTCCACTGCACTCCACTCCACTCCACTCCACTCCACTCCACTCCACTCCACTCCACTCCACACCACTCCTCTCCACTCCACTCCACTCCACTCCACTCCACACCTCTCCACTCCACTCCACTCCACTCCACACCTCTACACTCCACTCTACTCCACTCCACTCCACTCCACTCCACACCTCTCCACTCCACTCCCCTCCACTCCACTCCTCTCCACTCCACTCCACTCCACTCCACTCCACTCCACTCCACTCCACTCCACTCCACTCCACTCCACTCCACTCAATTTTACTCCTCTCCACTCCACTCCTCTCCACTCCACTCCACACCACTCCACTCCACTCCACTCCACTCCTCTCAAGTCAACACCACACCTCTCCACTCCACTCCACTCCACTCCACTGCACTCCACTGCACTCCGCTCCACTCCACTCCACTCTACTCCACTCCACTCCACTTCACCTCACTCCAGTCCAGACCACACCACACCTCTCCACTCCACTCCACTCCACTCCACTCCACTCCACTCCACTCCACTCCACTCCACTCCACTCCACTCCACTCCACTCCACTCCACTCCACTCAATTTTACTCCTCTCCACTCCACTCCTCTCCACTCCACTCCACACCACTCCACTCCACTCCACTCCACTCCTCTCAAGTCAACACCACACCTCTCCACTCCACTCCACTCCACTCCACTCCACTGCACTCCACTGCACTCCGCTCCACTCCACTCCACTCTACTCCACTCCACTCCACTTCACCTCACTCCAGTCCAGACCACACCACACCTCTCCACTCCACTCCACTCCACTCCACTCCACACCTCTCCACTCCACTCCACTCCACTCCACTCCACTCCACTCCACTCCACTCCGCTCCGCACCACTCTACTCCACTCCACTCCACTCCACTCCACTCCACTCCACTCAACTCCACTCCACTCCACTCCACTCCACACCACACCTCTCCACTCCACTCCACTCCACTCCACTCCACACCTCTCCACTCCACTCCACTCCACTCCACTCCACTCCACTCCACTCCACTCCACTCCACTCCGTTTTACTCCTCTCCACTCCACTCCACTCCACTCCACTCCACTCCACTCCACTCCACTCCACTCCACTCCACTCCACTCCACTCCACACGTCTCCACTCCACTCCACTCCACTCCACTCCACTCCACTCCACTCCACTCCACTCCACTCCACTCTGTTTTATTCCTCTCCACTCCACTCCACTGCACTCCACTCCACTCCACTCCACTCCACTCCACTCCACTCCACTCCACTCCACTCCGTTTTACTCCTCTCCACTCCACTCCTCTCCACTCCACTCCACTCCACTCCACTCCACTCCACTCCACTCCACTCCACGCCACTCCACTCCACTCCACTCCACACCTCTCCACTCCACTCCACTCCACTCCGTTTTACTCCTCTCCACTCCACTCCTCTCCACTCCACTCCACTCCACTCCACTCCACTCCACTCCGTTTTACTCCACTCCACTCCACTCCACTCCACTCCACTCCACTCCACTCCACTCCACTCCACTCCGTTCTACTCCTCTCCACTCCACTCCACTCCACTCCACTCCACTCCACTCCACTCTACTCCACTCAACACCACACCTCTCCACTCCACTCCACTCCGCTCCGCACCACTCTACTCCACTCCACTCCACTCCTCTCCACTCCACTCCACTCCACTCCACTCCACTCCACTCCACACCACACCTCTCCACTCCACTCCACTCCAATCCACACCTCTCCACTCCACTCCACTCCACTCCACTCCAATCCGCTCCGCACCACTCTACTCCACTCCACTCCACTCCACTCCACTCCACTCAACTCCACTCCACTCCACTCCACTTCACTCCACTCCACACCACACCTCTCCACTCCACTCCACTCCACTCCACTCCACTCCACTCCACTCCACACCTCTCCACTCCACTCCACTCCACTCCACTCTACTCCACTCCACTCCACTCCACTCCACTCCACTCCACCCCACATCTCCACTCCACTCCACTCCACTCCACTCCACTCCACTCCACTCCACTCCACTCCACCCCACATCTCCACTCCACTCCACTCCACTCCACTCCGTTTTACTCCACTCCTCTCCACTCCACTCCACTCCACTCCACTCCACTCCACTCCACTCCACTCCACTCCACTCCACTCCACACCTCTCCACTCTACTCCACTCAACACCACACCTCTCCACTCCACTCCACTCCGCTCCGCACCACTCTACTCCACTCCACTCCACTCCACTCCACTCCACTCCACTCCACTCCACTCCACACCACACCTCTCCACTCCACTCCACTCCACTCCACTCCACTGCACTCCACTGCACTCCGCTCCACTCCACTCCACTCTACTCCACTCCACTCCCCTCCACTTCACCTCACTCCAGTCCACACCACACCACACCTCTCCACTCCACTCCACTCCACTCCACTCCACTCCACTCCACTCCACTCCACTCCACTCCACTCCACTCCACTCCACTCCACTCCACTCCACTCCACTCCACTCCACTCCGTTTTACTCCTCTCCACTCCACTCCACTCCACTCCACTCCACTCCACTCCACTCCACTCCACTCCACTCCACTCCACACCTCTCCACTCCACTCCACTCCACTCCACTCCACTCCACTCCACTCCGTTTTTCTCCTCTCCACTCCACTGCACTCCACTGCACTCCACTGCACTCCACTGCACTCCACTCCACTGCACTCCACTCCACACCACTCCACACCTCTCCACTCCACTCCACTCCACTCCACTCCACTCCACTCCACTCCACTCCACTCCACTCCACTCCACTCCACTCCACTCCACTCGACTCCACTCCACTCCACTCCACTCCACTCCACTCCACTCCACTCCACTCCGTTTTACTCCTCTCCACTCCACTCCACTCCTCTCCACTCCACTCCACTCCACTCCACTCCACTCCACTCCACTCCACTCCACTCCACTCCACTCCACTCCACTCCACACCTCTCCACTCCACTCCACTCCACTCCACTCCGTTTTACTCCTGTCCACTCCACTCCACTGCACTCCACTCCACTCCACTCCACTCCACTCCACTCCACTCCACTCCACTCCACTCCACTCCACTCCACTCCACTCCACTCCACTCCACTCCACTCCACACGTCTCCACTCCACTCCACTCCACTCCACTCCACTCCACTCCACTCCACTCCACTCCACTCCACTCTGTTTTACTCCTCTCCACTCCACTCCACTGCACTCCACTCCACTCCACTCCACTCCACTCCACTCCACTCCACTCCACTCCACTCCACTCCACTCCACTCCGTTTTACTCCTCTCCACTCCACTCCTCTCCACTCCACTCCACTCCACTCCACTCCACTCCACTCCACTCCACTCCACGCCACTCCACTCCACTCCACTCCACACCTCTCCACTCCACTCCACTCCACTCCGTTTTACTCCTCTCCACTCCACTCCTCTCCACTCCACTCCACTCCACTCCACTCCACTCCGTTTTACTCCACTCCACTCCACTCCACTCCACTCCACTCCACTCCACTCCACTCCACTCCACTCCACTCCGTTCTACTCCTCTCCACTCCACTCCACTCCACTCCACTCCACTCCACTCCACTCCACTCCACTCTACTCCACTCAACACCACACCTCTCCACTCCACTCCACTCCGCTCCGCACCACTCTACTCCACTCCACTCCACTCCTCTCCACTCCACTCCACTCCACTCCACTCCACTCCACACCACACCTCTCCACTCCACTCCACTCCAATCCACACCTCTCCACTCCACTCCACTCCACTCCACTCCAATCCGCTCCGCACCACTCTACTCCACTCCACTCCACTCCACTCCACTCCACTCAACTCCACTCCACTCCACTCCACTCCACTCCACTCCACTCCACACCACACCTCTCCACTCCACTCCACTCCACTCCACTCCACTCCACTCCACTCCACTCCACACCTCTCCACTCCACTCCACTCCACTCCACTCTACTCCACTCCACTCCACTCCACTCCACTCCACTCCACCCCACATCTCCACTCCACTCCACTCCACTCCACTCCACTCCACTCCACTCCACCCCACATCTCCACTCCACTCCACTCCACTCCACTCCGTTTTACTCCACTCCTCTCCACTCCACTCCACTCCACTCCACTCCACTCCACTCCACTCCACTCCACTCCACTCCACTCCACTCCACTCCACTCCACTCCACTCCACTCCACTCCACTCCACTCCACACCTCTCCACTCTACTCCACTCAACACCACACCTCTCCACTCCACTCCACTCCGCTCCGCACCACTCTACTCCACTCCACTCCACTCCACTCCACTCCACACCACACCTCTCCACTCCACTCCACTCCACTCCACTCCACTGCACTCCACTGCACTCCGCTCCACTCCACTCCACTCTACTCCACTCCACTCCCCTCCACTTCACCTCACTCCAGTCCACACCACACCACACCTCTCCACTCCACTCCACTCCACTCCACTCCACTCCACTCCACTCCACTCCACTCCACTCCACTCCACTCCACTCCACTCCACTCCACTCCACTCCACTCCGTTTTACTCCTCTCCACTCCACTCCACTCCACTCCACTCCACTCCACTCCACTCCACTCCACTCCACACCTCTCCACTCCACTCCACTCCACTCCACTCCACTCCACTCCACTCCGTTTTTCTCCTCTCCACTCCACTGCACTCCACTGCACTCCACTGCACTCCACTCCACTGCACTCCACTGCACTCCACTCCACACCACTCCACACCTCTCCACTCCACTCCACTCCACTCCACTCCACTCCACTCCACTCCACTCCACTCGACTCCACTCGACTCCACTCGACTCCACTCCACTCCACTCCACTCCACTCCACTCCACTCCACTCCACTCCACTCCACTCCACTCCGTTTTACTCCTCTCCACTCCACTCCACTCCTCTCCACTCCACTCCACTCCACTCCACTCCACTCCACTCCACTCCACTCCACTCCACACCTCTCCACTCCACTCCACTCCACTCCACTCCGTTTTACTCCTGTCCACTCCACTCCACTGCACTCCACTCCACTCCACTCCACTCAACTCCACTCCACTCCTCACCACTCCACTCCACTCCACACCACTCCACTCCACTCCACTCCACACCTCTCCACTCCACTCCACTCCACTCCACTCCACTCCACTCCGTTTTTCTCCTCTCCACTCCACTCCACTCCACTGCACTCCACTCCACTCCACTCCACTGCACTCCACTCCACACCTCTCCACTCCACTCCACTCCACTCCACTCCAATCCACTCCACTCCACTCCACTCCACTCCACTCCACTCCGTTTTACTCCTCTCCACTCAACTCCACTCCTCTCCACTCCACTCCACTCCACTCCACTCCACTCCACTCCACTCCACTCCACTCCACTCCACTCCACTCCACTCCACACCTCTCCACTCCACTCCACTCCACTCCACTCCGTTTTACTCCTGTCCACTCCACTCCACTCCACTCCACTCCACTCCACTCCACTCCACTCCACTCCACTCCACTCCACTCCACTCCACTCCACTCCACTCCACTCCACACCACACCTCTCCACTCCACTCCACTCCACTCCACTCCACACCTCTCCACTCCACTCCACTCCACTCCACACCTCTACACTCCACTCTACTCCACTCCACTCCACTCCACTCCACACCTCTCCACTCCACTCCACTCCACTCCACTCCTCTCCACTCCACTCCACTCCACTCCACTCCACTCCACTCCACTCCACTCCACTCCACTCCACTCCACTCCACTCCACTCAATTTTACTCCTCTCCACTCCACTCCTCTCCACTCCACTCCACACCACTCCACTCCACTCCACTCCACTCCTCTCAAGTCAACACCACACCTCTCCACTCCACTCCACTCCACTCCACTCCACTGCACTCCACTGCACTCCGCTCCACTCCACTCCACTCTACTCCACTCCACTCCACTTCACCTCACTCCAGTCCAGACCACACCACACCTCTCCACTCCACTCCACTCCACTCCACTCCACTCCACTCCACTCCACTCCACTCCACTCCACTCCACTCCACTCCACTCCACTCCTCACCACTCCACTCCACTCCACTCCACTCCACTCAATTTTACTCCTCTCCACTCCACTCCTCTCCACTCCACTCCACACCACTCCACTCCACTCCACTCCACTCCTCTCAAGTCAACACCACACCTCTCCACTCCACTCCACTCCACTCCACTCCACTCCACTGCACTCCACTGCACTCCGCTCCACTCCACTCCACTCTACTCCACTCCACTCCACTCCACTCCACTCCACTCCACTCCACTCCGCTCCGCACCACTCTACTCCACTCCACTCCACTCCACTCCACTCCACTCCACTCAACTCCACTCCACTCCACTCCACTCCACTCCACTCCACTCCACACGTCTCCACTCCACTCCACTCCACTCCACTCCACACCTCTCCACTCCACTCCACTCCACTCCACTCCACTCCACTCCACTCCACTCCACTCCACTCCACTCCACTCCGCTCCGCACCACTCTACTCCACTCCACTCCACTCCACTCCACTCCACTCCACTCAACTCCACTCCACTCCACTCCACTCCACACCACACCTCTCCACTCCACTCCACTCCACTCCACTCCACACCTCTCCACTCCACTCCACTCCACTCCACTCCACTCCACTCCACTCCACTCCGTTTTACTCCTCTCCACTCCACTCCACTCCACTCCACTCCACTCCACTCCACTCCACTCCACTCCACTCCACTCCACTCCACTCCACTCCACTCCACACGTCTCCACTCCACTCCACTCCACTCCACTCCACTCCACTCCACTCCACTCCACTCCACTCCACTCCACTCCACTCTGTTTTACTCCTCTCCACTCCACTCCACTGCACTCCACTCCACTCCACTCCACTCCACTCCACTCCACTCCACTCCACTCCACTCCACTCCACTCCACTCCACTCCACTCCACTCCGTTTTACTCCTCTCCACTCCACTCCTCTCCACTCCACTCCACTCCACTCCACTCCACTCCACTCCACGCCACTCCACTCCACTCCACTCCACACCTCTCCACTCCACTCCACTCCACTCCGTTTTACTCCTCTCCACTCCACTCCTCTCCACTCCACTCCACTCCACTCCACTCCACTCCACTCCGTTTTACTCCACTCCACTCCACTCCACTCCACTCCACTCCACTCCACTCCACTCCACTCCACTCCACTCCACTCCACTCCACTCTACTCCACTCAACACCACACCTCTCCACTCCACTCCACTCCACTCCACTCCACTGCACTCCACTGCACTCCACTGCACTCCACTCCACTCCACTCCACTCCACTCCACACCTCTCCACTCCACTCCACTCCACTCCACTCCGTTTTACGCCTCTCCACTCCACTCCACTCCACACCACTCCACTCCACTCCACTCAACACCACACCTCTCCACTCCACTCCACTCCGCTCCGCACCACTCTACTCCACTCCACTCCACTCCACTCCACTCCACTCCACTCCACTCCACTCAACTCCACTCCACTCCACTCCACTCCACACCACACCTCTCCACTCCACTCCACTCCACTCCACTCCACACCTCTCCACTCCACTCCACTCAACTCCACTGCACTCCACTCCACTCCACTCCACTCCACTCAACTCCACTCCACTCCACTCCACTCCACACCTCTCCACTCCACTCCACTCCACTCCACACCTCTCCACTCCACTCCACTCCACTCCACTCCACTCCACTCCACTCCACTCCACTCCACTCCGTTTTACTCCTCTCCACTCCACTACTCACCACTCCACTCCACTCCACTCCACTCCACTCCACTCCACTCCACTCCACTCCACTCCACTCCACTCCACTCCACACGTCTCCACTCCACTCCACTCCACTCCACTCCACTCCACTCCGTTTTACTCCTCTCCACTCCACTCCACTGCACTCCACTGCACTCCACTGCACTCCACTCCACTCCACTCCACTCCACTCCACTCCACTCCACTCCGTTTTACTCCTCACCACTCCACTCCACTCCACTCCACTCCACTCCACTCCACTCCACTCCACTCCACTCCACTCCACTCCACTCTACTCCACTCAACACCACACCTCTCCACTCCACTCCACTCCGCTCCGCACCACTCTACTCCACTCCACTCCACTACACTCCACTCCACTCCACTCCACACGTCTCCACTCCACTCCACTCCACTCTACTCCACTCGACTCAACTCCACTCCACTCCACTCCACTCCAATCCTCTCCACTCCACTCCACTCCACTCCACTCCACTCCACTCCACTCCACTCCACTCCGTTTTACTCCTCTCCACTCCACTCCTCTCCACTCCACTCCACTCCACTCCACTCCACTCCACTCCACTCCACTCCACTGCACTCCACTCCACTCCACTCCACTCCACTCCACTCCACTCCACACCTCTCCACTCCACTCCACTCCACTCCACTCCGTTTTACTCCTCTCCACTCCTCTCCTCTCCACTCCACTCCACTCCACTCCACTCCACTCCACTCCACTCCACTCCGTTTTACTCCTCTCCACTCCACTCCACTCCACTCCACTCCACTCCACTCCACTCCACTCCACTCCACTCCACTCCACTCCACTCCACTCCACTCTACTCCACTCAACACCACACCTCTCCACTCCACTCCACTCCGCTCCGCACCACTCTACTCCACTCCACTCCACTCCACTCCACTCCACTCCACTCCACTCCACTCCACTCCACTCCACTCCACTCCACTCCACTCCACTCCACTCAACACCACACCTCTCCACTCCACTCCACTCCACTCCACTCCACACCTCTCCACTCCACTCCACTCCACTCCACTCCGTTTTACGCCTCTCCACTCCACTCCACTCCACACCACTCCACTCCACTCCACTCAACACCACACCTCTCCACTCCACTCCACTCCGCTCCGCACCACTCTACTCCACTCCACTCCACTCCACTCCACTCCACTCCACTCCACTCCACTCAACTCCACTCCACTCCACTCCACTCCACACCACACCTCTCCACTCCACTCCACTCCACTCCACTCCACACCTCTCCACTCCACTCCACTCAACTCCACTGCACTCCACTCCACTCCACTCCACTCCGTTTTACTCCTCTCCACTCCACTCCACTGCACACCACTGCACTGCACTGCACTCCACTCCACTCCACTCCACTCCACTCCACTCCACTCCACTCCACTCCACTCCACTCCGTTTTACCCCTCTCCACTCCACTCCACTCCACTCCACTCCACTCCACTCCACTCCACTCCACTCCACTCCACTCCACTCCACACCTCTCCACTCCACTCCACTCCACTCCACTCCACTCCACTCCACTCCGTTTTTCTCCTCTCCACTCCACTCCACTCCACTGCACTCCACTCCACTCCACTCCACTGCACTCCACTGCACTCCACTCCACACCACTCCACACCTCTCCACTCCACTCCACTCCACTCCACTCCACTCCACTCCACTCCACTCCACTCCACTCCACTCCACTCCACTCGACTCCACTCCACTCCACTCCACTCCACTCCACTCCACTCCACTCCACTCCGTTTTACTCCTCTCCACTCCACTCCACTCCACTCCACTCCACTCCACTCCACTCCACTCCACTCCACTCCACTCCACTCCACTCCACTCCACACCTCTCCACTCCACTCCACTCCACTCCACTCCGTTTTACTCCTGTCCACTCCACTCCACTGCACTCCACTCCACTCCACTCCACTCCACTCAACTCCACTCCACTCCTCACCACTCCACTCCACTCCACTCCACTCCACTCCACTCCACTCCACTCCACACCTCTCCACTCCACTCCACTCCACTCCACTCCACTCCACTCCGTTTTTCTCCTCTCCACTCCACTCCACTCCACTGCACTCCACTCCACTCCACTCCACTGCACTCAACTCCACACCTCTCCACTCCACTCCACTCCACTCCACTCCAATCCACTCCACTCCACTCCACTCCACTCCACTCCACTCCGTTTTACTCCTCTCCACTCCACTCCACTCCTCTCCACTCCACTCCACTCCACTCCACTCCACTCCACTCCACTCCACTCCACTCCACTCCACTCCACTCCACTGCACTCCACACCTCTCCACTCCACTCCACTCCACTCCACTCCGTTTTACTCCTGTCCACTCCACTCCACTGCACTCCACTGCACTCCACTCCACTCCACTCCACTCCACTCCACTCCACTCCACTCCACTCCACTCCACTCCACACCACACCTCTCCACTCCACTCCACTCCACTCCACTCCACTCCACACCTCTCCACTCCACTCCACTCCACTCCACACCTCTACACTCCACTCTACTCCACTCCACTCCACTCATCTCCACACCTCTCCACCTCACTCCACTCCACTCCACTCCTCTCCACTCCACTCCACTCCACTCCACTCCACTCCACTCCACTCCACTCCACTCCACTCCACTCCACTCCACTCCGTTTTACTCCTCTCCACTCCACTCCACTCCACTCCACTCCACTCCACTCCACTCCACTCCACTCCACTCCACTCCACTCCACTCCACTCCACACGTCTCCACTCCACTCCACTCCACTCCACTCCACTCCACTCCACTCCACTCCACTCTGTTTTACTCCTCTCCACTCCACTCCACTCCACTCCACTGCACTCCACTCCACTCCACTCCACTCCACTCCACTCCACTCCACTCCACTCCACTCCACTCCACTCCGTTTTACTCCTCTCCACTCCACTCCTCTCCACTCCACTCCACTCCACTCCACTCCACTCCACTCCACGCCACTCCACTCCACTCCACTCCACACCTCTCCACTCCACTCCACTCCACTCCACTCCGTTTTACTCCTCTCCACTCCACTCCTCTCCACTCCACTCCACTCCACTCCACTCCACTCCACTCCACTCCGTTTTACTCCTCTCCACTCCACTCCACTCCACTCCACTCCACTCCACTCCACTCCACTCCACTCTACTCCACTCAACACCACACCTCTCCACTCCACTCCACTCCACTCCACTGCACTCCACTGCACTCCACTGCACTCCACTCCACTCCACTCCACTCCACTCCACTCCACTCCACTCCACACCTCTCCACTCCACTCCACTCCACTCCACTCCACTCCGTTTTACGCCTCTCCACTCCACTCCACTCCACACCACTCCACTCCACTCCACTCAACACCACACCTCTCCACTCCACTCCACTCCGCTCCGCACCACTCTACTCCACTCCACTCCACTCCACTCCACTCCACTCCACGCCACTCCACTCCACTCCACTCCACACCTCTCCACTCCACTCCACTCCACTCCACTCCGTTTTACTCCTCTCCACTCCACTCCTCTCCACTCCACTCCACTCCACTCCACTCCACTCCACTCCGTTTTACTCCTCTCCACTCCACTCCACTCCACTCCACTCCACTCCACTCCACTCCACTCCACTCCACTCCACTCCACTCCACTCCACTCCACTCCACTCCACTCTACTCCACTCAACACCACACCTCTCCACTCCACTCCACTCCACTCCACTGCACTCCACTGCACTCCACTGCACTCCACTCCACTCCACTCCACTCCACTCCACACCTCTCCACTCCACTCCACTCCACTCCACTCCGTTTTACGCCTCTCCACTCCACTCCACTCCACACCACTCCACTCCACTCCACTCAACACCACACCTCTCCACTCCACTCCACTCCGCTCCGCACCACTCTACTCCACTCCACTCCACTCCACTCCACTCCACTCCACTCCACTCAACTCCACTCCACTCCACTCCACTCCACACCACACCTCTCCACTCCACTCCACTCCACTCCACTCCACACCTCTCCACTCCACTCCACACCTCTCCACTCCACTCCACTCCACTCCACACCTCTCCACTCCACTCCACTCCACTCCACTCCACTCCACTCCACTCCACTCCACTCCACTCCATTTTACTCCTCTCCACTCCACTACTCACCACTCCACTCCACTCCACTCCACTCCACTCCACTCCACTCCACTACACTCCACTCCACACGTCTCCACTCCACTCCACTCCACTCCACTCCACTCCACTTCACTCCACTCCACTCCGTTTTACTCCTCTCCACTCCACTCCACTCCACTCCACTCCACTCCACTCCACTCCACTCCACTCCACTCCACTCCACTCCACTCCACTCCACACGTCTCCACTCCACTCCACTCCACACCTCTCCACTCCACTCCACTCCACTCCACTCCACTCCACTTCACTCCACTCCACTCCGTTTTACTCCTCTCCACTCCACTCCACTCCACTCCACTCCACTCCACTCCACTCCACTCCACTCCACTCCACTCCACTCCACTCCACACGTCTCCACTCCACTCCACTCCACTCTACTCCACTCGACTCCACTCCACTCCACTCCACTCCACTCCACTCCACTCCTCTTCACTCCACTCCACTCCACTCCACTCCACTCCGTTTTCCTCCTCTCCACTACACTCCTCTCCACTCCACTCCACTCCACTCCACTCCACTCCACTCCACTCCACTCCACTCCACTCCACTCCACTCCACTCCACTCCACTCCACTCCACTCCACTCCACTCCGTTTTACTCCTCTCCACTCCACTCCTCTCCACTCCACTCCACTCCACTCCACTCCACTCCACTCCACTCCACACCACTCCACTCCACTCCGTTTTACTCCTCTCCACTCCACTCCACTCCACTCCACTCCACTCCACTCCACTCCACTCCACTCTACTCCACTCAACACCACACCTCTCCACTCCACTCCACTCCGCTCCGCACCACTCTACTCCACTCCACTCCACTCCTCTCCACTCCACTCCACTCCACTCCACTCCACTCCACTCCACACCACACCTCTCCACTCCACTCCACTCCAATCCACACCTCTCCACTCCACTCCACTCCACTCCACTCCACTCCACACCACACCTCTCCACTCCACTCCACTCCACTCCACTCCACACCTCTCCACTCCACTCCACTCCACTCCACTCCACTCCACTCCACTCCACTCCACTCCACTCCACACCTCTCCACTCCACTCCACTCCACTCCACTCCACACCTCTCCACTCCACTCCACTCCACTCCACTCCACTCCCCTCCACTCCACTCTACTCCACTCAACACCACATCTCTCCACTCCACTCCACTCCACTCCACTCCACTCCACTCCACTCCACTCCACTCCACTCCACTCCACTCCACTCCACTCCACTCCACTCCACTCCACACCTCTCCACTCCACTCCACTCCACTCCACTCCGTTTTACGCCTCTCCACTCCACTCCACTCCACTCCACTCCACTCCACTCAACACCACACCTCTCCACTCCACTCCACTCCGCTCCGCACCACTCTACTCCACTCCACTCCACTCCACTCCACTCCACACCACACCTCTCCACTCCACTACACTCCACTCCACTCCACACCTCTCCACTCCACTCCACTCCACTCCACTCCACTTCACTCCACTCCACTCCGTTTTACTCCTCTCCACTCCACACCACTCCACTGCACTCTACTCCACTCCACTCCACTCCACTCCACTCCACACGTCTCCACTCCACTCCACTCCACTCCACTCTACTCCACTCCTCTCCACTCCACTCCACTCCACTCCACTCCACTCCACTCCACTCCACTCCACTCCACTCCACACCTCTCCACTCCACTCCACTCCACTCCACTCCGTTTTACGCCTCTCCACTCCACTCCACTCCACTCCACTCCACTCCACTCCACTCCACTCCACTCCACTCCACTCCACTACACACCTCTCCACTCTACTCCACTACACTCCACTCCACTCCACTCCACACCACACCTCTCCACTCCACTACACTCCACTCCACTCCACACCTCTCCACTCCACTCCACTCCACTCCACTTCACTCCACTCCACTCCGTTTTACTCCTCTCCACTCCACTCCACTCCACTGCACTCTACTCCACTCCACTCCACTCCACTCCACTCCACACGTCTCCACTCCACTCCACTCCACTCCACTCTACTCCACTCCTCTCCACTCCACTCCTCTCCACTCCACTCCACTCCACTCCACTCCACTCCACTCCACACCTCTCCACTCCACTCCACTCCACTCCACTCCGTTTTACTCCTCTCCACTCCACTCCTCTCCACTCCACTCCACTCCACTCCACTCCACTTCACTCCACTCCACTCCACTCCACTCCACTCCACTCCACTCCACTCCACTCCACTCCGTTCTACTCCTCTCCACTCCACTCCACTCCACTCCACTCCACTCCACTCCACTCCGTTTTACTCCTCTCCACTCCACTCCACTCCACTCCACTCCACTCCACTCCACTCCACTCCACTCCACTCCACTCCACTCCACTCCACTCCACTCCACTCCACTCTACTCCACTCAACACCACACCTCTCCACTCCACTCCGTTCCGCACCACTCTACTCCACTCCACTCCACTCCACTCCACTCCACTCCACTCCACTCCACTCCACTCAACACCACACCTCTCCACTCCACTCCACTCCACTCCACTCCACACCTCTCCACTCCACTCCACTCCACTCCACTCCACTCCACTCCACTCCACTCCACTCCACTCCACTCCACTCCACTCCACTCCACTCCACACCTCTCCACTCCACTCCACCCCACTCCACTCCACTCCACACCTCTCCACTCCACTCCACTCCACTCCACTCCACTCCACTCCACTCCACTCCACTCCACTCCACTCCACTCCACTCTACTCCACTCAACACCACATCTCTCCACTCCACTCCACTCCACTCCACTCCACTCCACTCCACTCCACTCCACTCCACTCCACACCTCTCCACTCCACTCCACTCCACTCCACTCCGTTTTACGCCTCTCCACTCCACTCCACTCCACTCCACTCCACTCCACTCCACTCAACACCACACCTCTCCACTCCACTCCACTCCGCTCCGCACCACTCTACTCCACTCCACTCCACTCCACTCCACTCCACTCCACACCACACCTCTCCACTCCACTACACTCCACTCCACTCCACACCTCTCCACTCCACTCCACTCCACTCCACTCCACTCCACTTCACTCCACTCCACTCCGTTTTACTCCTCTCCACTCCACTCCACTCCACTCCACTCCACTCCACTCCACTCCACTCCACTCCACTCCACTCCACTCCACACGTCTCCACTCCACTCCACTCCACTCTACTCCACTCGACTCCACTCCACTCCACTCCACTCCACTCCACTCCTCTTCACTCCACTCCACTCCACTCCACTCCACTCCGTTTTCCTCCTCTCCACTACACTCCTCTCCACTCCACTCCACTCCACTCCACTCCACTCCACTCCACTCCACTCCACTCCACTCCACTCCACTCCACTCCACTCCACTCCACTCCACACCTCTCCACTCCACTCCACTCCACTCCACTCCGTTTTACTCCTCTCCACTCCACTCCTCTCCACTCCACTCCACTCCACTCCACTCCACTCCACTCCACTCCACTCCACTCCACTCCACTCCACTCCACTCCACTCCACTCCACTCCACTCCACTCCACTCCGTTTTACTCCTCTCCACTCCACTCCACTCCACTCCACTCCACTCCACTCCACTCCACTCTACTCCACTCAACACCACACCTCTCCACTCCACTCCACTCCGCTCCGCACCACTCTACTCCACTCCACTCCACTCCTCTCCACTCCACTCCACTCCACTCCACTCCACACCACACCTCTCCACTCCACTCCACTCCAGTCCACACCTCTCCACTCCACTCCACTCCACTCCACTCCACTCCACTCCACACCACACCTCTCCACTCCACTCCACTCCACTCCACTCCACACCTCTCCACTCCACTCCACTCCACTCCACTCCACTCCACTCCACTCCACTCCACTCCACTCCACTCCACTCCACTCCACTCCACTCCACTCCACACCTCTCCACTCCACTCCACTCCACTCCACTCCACTCCACTCCCCTCCACTCCACTCTACTCCACTCAACACCACATCTCTCCACTCCACTCCACTCCACTCCACTCCACTCCACTCCACTCCACTCCACTCCACTCCACTCCACTCCACACCTCTCCACTCCACTCCACTCCACTCCACTCCGTTTTACGCCTCTCCACTCCACTCCACTCCACTCCACTCCACTCCTCAACACCACACCTCTCCACTCCACTCCACTCCGCTCCGCACCACTCTACTCCACTCCACTCCACTCCACTCCACTCCACACCACACCTCTCCACTCCACTCCACTCCACTCCACTCCACACCTCTCCACTCCACTCCACTCCACTCCACTTCACTCCACTCCACTCCGTTTTACTCCTCTCCACTCCATTCCACTCCACTGCACTCTACTCCACTCCACTCCACTCCACTCCACTCCACACGTCTCCACTCCACTCCACTCCACTCCACTCTACTCCACTCCTCTCCACTCCACTCCACTCCACTCCACTCCACTCCACTCCACTCCACTCCACACCTCTCCACTCCACTCCACTCCGTTTTACGCCTCTCCACTCCACTCCACTCCACTCCACTCCACTCCACTCCACTCCACTCCACTCCACTCCACTCCACTCCACACCTCTCCACTCTACTCCACTCCACTCCACTCCACTCCACTCCACACCACACCTCTCCACTCCACTACACTCCACTCCACTCCACACCTCTCCACTCCACTCCACTCCACTCCACTTCACTCCACTCCACTCCGTTTTACTCCTCTCCACTCCACTCCACTCCACTGCACTCTACTCCACTCCACTCCACTCCACTCCACACGTCTCCACTCCACTCCACTCCACTCCACTCTACTCCACTCCTCTCCACTCCACTCCACTCCACTCCACTCCACTCCACTCCACTCCACTCCACTCCACTCCACACCTCTCCACTCCACTCCACTCCACTCCACTCCGTTTTACTCCTCTCCACTCCACTCCTCTCCACTCCACTCCACTCCACTCCACTCCACTCCACTCCACTCCACTCCACTCCACTCCACTCCACTCCACTCCACTCCGTTCTACTCCTCTCCACTCCACTCCACTCCACTCCACTCCACTCTACTCCACTCAACACCACACCTCTCCACTCCACTCCACTCCGCTCCGCACCACTCTACTCCACTCCACTCCACTCCTCTCCACTCCACTCCACTCCACTCCACTCCACACCACACCTCTCCACTCCACTCCACTCCAATCCACACCTCTCCACTCCACTCCACTCCACTCCACTCCAATCCGCTCCGCACCACTCTACTCCACTCCACTCCACTCCACTCCACTCCACTCAACTCCACTCCACTCCACTCCACTCCACTCCACTCCACTCCACTCCACACCACACCTCTCCACTCCACTCCACTCCACTCCACTCCACTCCACTCCACTCCACACCTCTCCACTCCACTCCACTCCACTCCACTCTACTCCACTCCACTCCACTCCACTCCACTCCACTCCACCCCACATCTCCACTCCACTCCACTCCACTCCACTCCACTCCACTCCACCCCACATCTCCACTCCACTCCACTCCACTCCACTCCGTTTTACTCCACACCTCTCCACTCCACTCCACTCCACTCCACTCCGTTTTACTCCTCTCCACTCCACTCCTCTCCACTCCACTCCACTCCACTCCACTCCACTCCACTCCACTCCACTCCACTCCACTCCACTCCACTCCACTCCACTCCACTCCGTTTTACTCCTCTCCACTCCACTCCACTCCACTCCACTCCACTCCACTCCACTCCACTCCACTCCACTCTACTCCACTCAACACCACACCTCTCCACTCCACTCCACTCCGCTCCGCACCACTCTACTCCACTCCACTCCACTCCTCTCCACTCCACTCCACTCCACTCCACTCCACACCACACCTCTCCACTCCACTCCACTCCAATCCACACCTCTCCACTCCACTCCACTCCACTCCACTCCACTCCACACCACACCTCTCCACTCCACTCCACTCCACTCCACTCCACACCTCTCCACTCCACTCCACTCCACTCCACTCCACTCCACTCCACTCCACTCCACTCCACACCTCTCCACTCCACTCCACTCCACTCCACACCTCTTCACTCCACTCCACTCCACTCCACTCCACTCCCCTCCACTCCACTCTACTCCACTCAACACCACATCTCTCCACTCAACTCCACTCCACTCCACTCCACTCCACTCCACTCCACTCCACTCCACTCCACTCCACTCCACTCCACTCCACTCCACTCCACACCTCTCCACTCCACTCCACTCCACTCCACTCCGTTTTACGCCTCTCCACTCCACTCCACTCCACTCCACTCCACTCCACTCAACACCACACCTCTCCACTCCACTCCACTCCGCTCCGCACCACTCTACTCCACTCCACTCCACTCCACTCCACTCCACACCACACCTCTCCACTCAACTACACTCCACTCCACTCCACACCTCTCCACTCCACTCCACTCCACTCCACTCCACTTCACTCCACTCCACTCCACTCCACTCCACTCCACTCCACACCTCTCCACTCCACTCCACTCCACTCCACTCCGTTTTACGCCTCTCCACTCCACTCCACTCCACTCCACTCCACTCAACACCACACCTCTCCACTCCACTCCACTCCGCTCCGCACCACTCTACTCCACTCCACTCCACTCCACTCCACTCCACACCACACCTCTCCACTCCACTACACTCCACTCCACTCCACACCTCTCCACACCTCTCCACTCCACTCCACTCCACTCCGTTTTACGCCTCTCCACTCCACTCCACTCCACTCCACTCCACTCCACTCAACACCACACCTCTCCACTCCACTCCACTCCGCTCCGCACCACTCTACTCCACTCCACTCCACTCCACTCCACTCCACACCACACCTCTCCACTCCACTACACTCCACTCCACTCCACACCTCTCCACTCCACTCCACTCCACTCCACTCCACTTCACTCCACTTCACTCCGTTTTACTCCTCTCCACTCCACTCCACTCCACTGCACTCTACTCCACTCCACTCCACTCCACTCCACTCCACTCCACTCCACTCCACTCCACACCTCTCCACTCTACTTCACTCCACTCCACTCCACTCCACTCCACACCACACCTCTCCACTCCACTACACTCCACTCCACTCCACACCTCTCCACTCCACTCCACTCCACTCCACTTCACTCCACTCCACTCCGTTTTACTCCTCTCCACTCCACTCCACTCCACTGCACTCTACTCCACTCCACTCCACTCCACTCCACTCCACACGTCTCCACTCCACTCCACTCCACTCCACTCTACTCCACTCCTCTCCACTCCACTCCACTCCACTCCACTCCACTCCACTCCACTCCACTCCACTCCACTCCACTCCACTCCACTCCACTCCACTCCACACCTCTCCACTCCACTCCACTCCACTCCACATTGTTTTACTCCTCTCCACTCCACTCCTCTCCACTCCACTCCACTCCACTCCACTCCACTTCACTCCACTCCACTCCACTCCACTCCACTCCACTCCACTCCACTCCACTCCACTCCGTTCTACTCCTCTCCACTCCACTCCACTCCACTCCACTCCACTCCACTCTACTCCACTCAACACCACACCTCTCCACTCCACTCCACTCCGCTCCGCACCACTCTACTCCACTCCACTCCACTCCTCTCCACTCCACTCCACTCCACTCCACTCCACTCCACACCACACCTCTCCACTCCACTCCACTCCAATCCACACCTCTCCACTCCACTCCACTCCACTCCACTCCAATCCGCTCCGCACCACTCTACTCCACTCCACTCCACTCCACTCCACTCCACTCAACTCCACTCCACTCCACTCCACTCCACTCCACTCCACACCACACCTCTCCACTCCACTCCACTCCACTCCACTCCACTCCACTCCACTCCACACCTCTCCACTCCACTCCACTCCACTCCACTCTACTCCACTCCACTCCACTCCACTCCACTCCACTCCACCCCACATCTCCACTCCACTCCACTCCACTCCACTCCACTCCACTCCACTCCACCCCACATCTCCACTCCACTCCACTCCACTCCACTCCGTTTTACTCCACTCCTCTCCACTCCACTCCACTCCACTCCACTCCACTCCACTCCACTCCACTCCACTCCACTCCACTCCACTCCACACCTCTCCACTCTACTCCACTCAACACCACACCTCTCCACTCCACTCCACTCCGCTCCGCACCACTCTACTCCACTCCACTCCACTCCACTCCACTCCACTCCACTCCACACCACACCTCTCCACTCCACTCCACTCCACTCCACTCCACACCTCTCCACTCCACTCCACTCCACTCCACTCCACTCCACTCCACTCCACTCCACTCCACTCCGCTCCGCACCACTCTACTCCACTCCACTCCACTCTACTCCACTCCACTCCACTCCACTCCACTCCACACGTCTCCACTCCACTCCACTCCACTCCACTCTACTCCACTCCTCTCCACTCCACTCCACTCCACACCTCTCCACTCCACTCCACTCCACTCCACTCCACTCCACTCTGTTTTTCTCCTCTCCACTCCACTCCACTCCACTCCACTCCACTCTACTCCACTCCTCTCCACTCCACTCCACTCCACTCCACTCCACTCCACTCCACTCCACTCCACTCCACTCCACTCCACTCCACTCCACTCCACTCCACTCCACACCTCTCCACTCCACTCCACTCCACTCCACTCCACTCCGTTTTACTCCTCTCCACTCCACTCCTCTCCACTCCACTCCACTCCACTCCACTCCACTTCACTCCACTCCACTCCACTCCACTCCACTCCACTCCACTCCACTCCGTTCTACTCCTCTCCACTCCACTCCACTCCACTCCACTCCACTCCACTCCACTCTACTCCACTCAACACCACACCTCTCCACTCCACTCCACTCCGCTCCGCACCACTCTACTCCACTCCACTCCACTCCTCTCCACTCCACTCCACTCCACTCCACTCCACACCACACCTCTCCACTCCACTCCACTCCAATCCACACCTCTCCACTCCACTCCACTCCACTCCACTCCAATCCGCTCCGCACCACTCTACTCCACTCCACTCCACTCCACTCCACTCCACTCCACTCCACTCCACTCCACTCCACTCCACTCCACTCCACTCCACTCCACTCCACACCACACCTCTCCACTCCACTCCACTCCACTCCACTCCACTCCACTCCACTCCACACCTCTCCACTCCACTCCACTCCACTCCACTCTACTCCACTCCACTCCACTCCACTCCACTCCACTCCACCCCACATCTCCACTCCACTCCACTCCACTCCACTCCACTCCACTCCACCCCACATCTCCACTCCACTCCACTCCACTCCACTCCGTTTTACTCCACTCCTCTCCACTCCACTCCACTCCACTCCACTCCACTCCACTCCACTCCACTCCACTCCACTCCACTCCACTCCACTCCACACCTCTCCACTCTACTCCACTCAACACCACACCTCTCCACTCCACTCCACTCCGCTCCGCACCACTCTACTCCACTCCACTCCACTCCACTCCACTCCACTCCACTCCACTCCACTCCACACCACACCTCTCCACTCCACTCCACTCCACTCCACTCCACACCTCTCCACTCCACTCCACTCCACTCCACTCCACTCCACTCCACTCCACTCCACTCCACTCCGCTCCGCACCACTCTACTCCACTCCACTCCACTCTACTCCACTCCACTCCACTCCACTCCACTCCACACGTCTCCACTCCACTCCACTCCACTCCACTCTACTCCACTCCTCTCCACTCCACTCCACTCCACTCCACTCCAACTCCACTCCACTCCACTCCACTCCACTCCACACCTCTCCACTCCACTCCACTCCACTCCACTCCGTTTTACTCCTCTCCACTCCACTCCTCTCCACTCCACTCCACTCCACTCCACTCCACTTCACTCCACTCCACTCCACTCCACTCCACTCCACTCCACTCCACTCCACTCCACTCCGTTCTACTCCTCTCCACTCCACTCCACTCCACTCCACTCCACTCCACTCCACTCCACTCCACTCCACTCTACTCCACTCAACACCACACCTCTCCACTCCACTCCACTCCGCTCCGCACCACTCTACTCCACTCCACTCCACTCCTCTCCACTCTACTCCACTCCACTCCACTCCACACCACACCTCTCCACTCCACTCCACTCCAATCCACTCCTCTCCACTCCACTCCACTCCACTCCACTCCAATCCGCTCCGCACCACTCTACTCCACTCCACTCCACTCCACTCCACTCCACTCAACTCCACTCCACTCCACTCCACTCCAATCCACTCCACACCACACCTCTCCACTCCACTCCACTCCACTCCACTCCACTCCACTCCACTCCACTCCACTCCACTCCACACCTCTCCACTCCACTCCACTCCACTCCACTCTACTCCACTCCACTCCACTCCACTCCACTCCACCCCACATCTCCACTCCACTCCACTCCACTCCACTCCACTCCACTCCACTCCACCCCACATCTCCACTCCACTCCACTCCACTCCACTCCACTCCGTTTTACTCCACTCCTCTCCACTCCACTCCACTCCACTCCACTCCACTCCACTCCACTCCACTCCACTCCACTCCACTCCACTCCACACCTCTCCACTCTACTCCACTCAACACCACACCTCTCCACTCCACTCCACTCCGCTCCGCACCACTCTACTCCACTCCACACCTCTCCACTCCACTCCACTCCACTCCAATCCGCTCCGCACCACTCTACTCCACTCCACTCCACTCCACTCCACTCCACTCAACTCCACTCCACTCCACTCCACTCCACTCCACTCCACTCCACTCCACACCACACCTCTCCACTCCACTCCACTCCACTCCACTCCACTCCACTCCACACCTCTCCACTCCACTCCACTCCACTCCACTCTACTCCACTCCACTCCACTCCACTCCACTCCACTCCACCCCACATCTCCACTCCACTCCACTCCACTCCACTCCACTCCACTCCACCCCACATCTCCACTCCACTCCACTCCACTCCACTCCGTTTTACTCCACTCCTCTCCACTCCACTCCACTCCACTCCACTCCACTCCACTCCACTCCACTCCACTCCACACCTCTCCACTCTACTCCACTCAACACCACACCTCTCCACTCCACTCCACTCCGCTCCGCACCACTCTACTCCACTCCACTCCACTCCACTCCACTCCACACCACACCTCTCCACTCCACTCCACTCCACTCCACTCCACACCTCTCCACTCCACTCCACTCCACTCCACTCCACTCCACTCCACTCCACTCCACTCCACTCCACTCCGCTCCGCACCACTCTACTCCACTCCACTCCACTCCACTCCACTCCACTCCACTCCACTCAACTCCACTCCACTCCACTCCACTCCACTCCACTCCACACCACACCTCTCCACTCCACTCCACTCCACTCCACTCCACACCTCTCCACTCCACTCCACTCCACTCCACTCCACTCCACTCCACTCCACTCCACACCACTCCACTCCGTTTTACTCCTCTCCACTCCACTCCTCTCCACTCCACTCCACTCCACTCCACTCCCCTCCACTCCACTCCACTCCACTCCACTCCACTCCACTCCACTCCACTCCACTCCACTCCACTCCACACGTCTCCACTCCACTCCACTCCACTCCACTCCACTCCACTCCACTCCACTCCACTCCACTCCACTCTGTTTTACTCCTCTCCACTCCACTCCACTGCACTCCACTGCACTCCACTGCACTCCACTCCACTCCACTCCACTCCACTCCACTCCGTTTTACACCTCTCCACTCCACTCCTCTCCACTCCACTCCACTCCACTCCACTCCACTCCACTCCACTCCACTCCACTCCACTCCACTCCACTCCACTCCACTCCACTCCACTCCACGCCACTCCACTCCACTCAACTCCACACCTCTCCACTCCACTCCACTCCACTCCACTCCGTTTTACTCCTCTCCACTCCACTCCTCTCCACTCCACTCCACTCCACTCCACTCCACTCCACTCCACTCCACTCCACTCCACTCCACTCCACTCCACTCCACTCCACTCCACTCCGTTTTACTCCACTCCACTCCACTCCACTCCACTCCACTCCACTCCACTCCACTCCACTCCACTCCACTCCACTCCACTCCACTCCACTCAACACCACACTTCTCCACTCCACTCCACTCCACTCCACTGCACTCCACTGCACTCCACTCCACTGCACTCCACTCCACTCCACTCCACTCCACACCTCTCCACTCCACTCCGTTTTACGCCTCTCCACTCCACTCCACTCCACTCCACTCCACTCCACTCCACTCCACTCCACTCAACACCACACCTCTCCACTCCACTCCACTCCGCTCCGCACCACTCTACTCCACTCCACTCCACTCCACTCCACTCCACTCCACTCCACTCCACTCCACTCCACTCCACACCACTCCACTCCACTCCACTCCACTCCACTCAACACCACACCTCTCCACTACACTCCACTCCACTTCACACCTCTCCACTCCACTCCACTCCACTCCACTCCACTCCACTTCACTCCACTCCACTCCGTTTTACTCCTCTCCACTCCACTCCACTCCACTCCACTCCACTCCACTCCACTCCACTCCACTCCACCCCACTCCACTCCACTCCACACGTCTCCACTCCACTCCACTCCACTCTACTCCACTCGACTCCACTCCACTCCACTCCACTCCACTCCACTCCACTCCTCTCCACTCCACTCCACTCCACTCCACTCCACTCCGTTTTCCTCCTCTCCACTACACTCATCTCCACTCCACTCCACTCCACTCCACTCCACTCCACTCCACTCCACTCCACTCCACTCCACTCCACTCCACTCCACTCCACTCCACTCCACACCTCTCCACTCCACTCCACTCCACTCCACTCCGTTTTACTCCTCTCCACTCCACTCCACTCCACTCCACTCCACTCCACTCCACTCCACTCCACTCCACTCCACTCTACTCCACTCAACACCACACCTCTCCACTCCACTCCACTCCACTCCACTGCACTCCACTGCACTCCATTGCACTCCACTCCACTCCACTCCACTCCACTCCTCACCTCTCCACTCCACTCCACTCCACTCCACTTCGTTTTACGCCTCTCCACTCCACTCCACTCCACTCCACTCCACTCAACACCACACCTCTCCACTCCACTCCACTCCGCTCCGCACCACTCTACTCCACTCCACTCCACTCCACTCCACTCCACACCACACCTCTCCACTCCACTACACTCCACTCCACTCCACACATCTCCACTCCACTCCACTCCACTCCACTCCACTCCACTCCACTCCACTCCACTCCACTCCACTCCACTCCACTCCACTCTACTCCACTCCACTTCACTCCACTCCACTCCGTTTTACTCCTCTCCACTCCACTCCACTCCACTCCACTCCACTCCACTCCACTCCACTCCACTCCACTCCACTCCACACCTCTCCACTCTACTCCACTCAACACCACACCTCTCCACTCCACTCCACTCCGCTCCGCACCACTCTACTCCACTCCACTCCACTCCACTCCACTCCACTCCACTCCACACCACACCTCTCCACTCCACTCCACTCCACTCCACTCCACACCTCTCCACTCCACTCCACTCCACTCCACTCCACTCCACTCCACTCCACTCCGCTCCGCACCACTCTACTCCACTCCACTCCACTCCACTCCACTCCACTCAACTCCACTCCACTCCACTCCACTCCACTCCACTCCACACCACACCTCTCCACTCCACTCCACTCCACTCCACTCCACTCCACTCCACTCCACACCTCTCCACTCCACTCCACTCCACTCCACTCCACTCCACACCACTCCACTCCGTTTTACTCCTCTCCACTCCACTCCTCTCCACTCCACTCCACTCCACTCCACTCCTCTCCACTCCACTCCACTCCACTCCACTCCACTCCACTCCACTCCACTCCACACGTCTCCACTCCACTCCACTCCACTCCACTCCACTCCACTCCACTCCACTCCACTCCACTCCACTCCACTCCACTCCACTCCACTCTGTTTTACTCCTCTCCACTCCACTCCACTGCACTCCACTGCACTCCACTGCACTCCACTGCACTCCACTCCACTCCACTCCACTCCACTCCACTCCGTTTTACACCTCTCCACTCCACTCCTCTCCACTCCACTCCACTCCACTCCACTCCACTCCACTCCACTCCACTCCACTCCACTCCACTCCACTCCACTCCACGCCACTCCACTCCACTCAACTCCACACCTCTCCACTCCACTCCACTCCACTCCACTCCGTTTTACTCCTCTCCACTCCACTCCTCTCCACTCCACTCCACTCCACTCCACTCCACTCCACTCCACTCCACTCCACTCCACTCCACTCCACTCCACTCCACTCCACTCCACTCCACTCCACTCCACTCCCCTCCACTCCGTTTTACTCCTCTCCACTCCACTCCACTCCACTCCACTCCACTCCACTCCACTCCACTCCACTCAACACCACACCTCTCCACTCCACTCCACTCCACTCCACTGCACTCCACTGCACTCCAATGCACTCCACTCCACTCCACTCCACTCCACTCCACTCCACTCCACACCTCTCCACTCCACTCCGTTTTACGCCTCTCCACTCCACTCCACTCCACTCCACTCCACTCCACTCAACACCACACCTCTCCACTCCACTCCACTCCGCTCCGCACCACTCTACTCCACTCCACTCCACTCCACTCCACTCCACTCCACTCCACTCCACTCCACTCCACTCCACTCCACTCCACACCACTCCACTCCACTCCACTCCACTCCACTCCACTCCACTCAACACCACACCTCTCCACTACACTCCACTCCACTTCACACCTCTCCACTCCACTCCACTCCACTCCACTCCACTTCACTCCACTCCACTCCGTTTTACTCCTCTCCACTCCACTCCACTCCACTCCACTCCACTCCACTCCACTCCACTCCACTCCACTCCACTCCACTCCACTCCACTCCACTCCACTCCACACGTCTCCACTCCACTCCACTCCACTCTACTCCACTCGACTCCACTCGACTCCACTCCACTCCACTCCACTCCACTCCTCTCCACTCCACTCCACTCCACTCCACTCCGTTTTCCTCCTCTCCACTACACTCCTCTCCACTCCACTCCACTCCACTCCACTCCACTCCACTCCACTCCACTCCACTCCACTCCACTCCACTCCACTCCACTCCACTCCACTCCACTCCACTCCACTCCACACCTCTCCACTCCACTCCACTCCACTCCACTCCACTCCACTCCACTCCACTCCGCTCCACTCCACTCCACTCTGTTTTACTCCTCTCCACTCCACTCTACTGCACTCCACTGCACTCCACTGCACTCCACTGCACTCCACTCCACTCCACTCCACTCCACTCCGTTTTACA
The DNA here is from genome assembly GCA_036925125.1 of Oreortyx pictus. Lineage (NCBI taxonomy): Eukaryota > Metazoa > Chordata > Aves > Galliformes > Odontophoridae > Oreortyx > Oreortyx pictus. Next base: position 16,725 of record JAUPFR010000231.1, on the reverse strand, counting down.
CCTCTCCACTCCACTCCTCTCCACTCCACTCCACTCCACTCCACTCCACTCCACTCCACTCCACTCCACTCCACGCCACTCCACTCCACTCAACTCCACACCTCTCCACACCACTCCACTCCACTCCACTCCGTTTTACTCCTCTCCACTCCACTCCTCTCCACTCCACTCCACTCCACTCCACTCCACTCCACTCCACTCCACTCCACTCCACTCCACTCCACTCCACTCCACTCCACTCCACTCCACTCCACTCCGTTTTACTCCTCTCCACTCCACTCCACTCCACTCCACTCCACTCCACTCCACTCTACTCCACTCCACTCCACTCCACTCCACTCCACTCCACTCAACACCACACCTCTCCACTCCACTCCACTCCACTCCACTGCACTCCACTGCACTCCACTGCACTCCACTCCACTCCACTCCACTCCACTCCACTCCACACCTCTCCACTCCACTCCGTTTTACGCCTCTCCACTCCACTCCACTCCACTCCACTCCACTCCACTCAACACCACACCTCTCCACTCCACTCCACTCCGCTCCGCACCACTCTACTCCACTCCACTCCACTCCACTCCACTCCACTCCACTCCACTCAACACCACACCTCTCCACTACACTCCACTCCACTTCACACCTCTCCACTCCACTCCACTCCACTCCACTCCACTTCACTCCACTCCACTCCGTTTTACTTTTCTCCACTCCACTCCACTCCACTCCACTCCACTCCACTCCACTCCACTCCACTCCACTCCACTCCGTTTTACTCCTCTCCACTCCACTCCACTCCACTCCACTCCACTCCACTCCACTCTACTCCACTCCACTCCACTCCACTCCACTCCACTCAACACCACACCTCTCCACTCCACTCCACTCCACTCCACTGCACTCCACTGCACTCCACTGCACTCCACTCCACTCCACTCCACTCCACTCCACTCCACACCTCTCCACTCCACTCCGTTTTACGCCTCTCCACTCCACTCCACTCCACTCCACTCCACTCCACTCAACACCACACCTCTCCACTCCACTCCACTCCGCTCCGCACCACTCTACTCCACTCCACTCCACTCCACTCCACTCCACTCCACTCCACTCCACTCCACTCCACTCCACTCCACTCCACACCACTCCACTCCACTCCACTCCACTCCACTCCACTCCACTCAACACCACACCTCTCCACTACACTCCACTCCACTTCACACCTCTCCACTCCACTCCACTCCACTCCACTCCACTTCACTCCACTCCACTCCGTTTTACTCCTCTCCACTCCACTCCACTCCACTCCACTCCACTCCACTCCACTCCACTCCACTCCACTCCACTCCACTCCACTCCACACGTCTCCACTCCACTCCACTCCACTCTACTCCACTCGACTCCACTCGACTCCACTCCACTCCACTCCACTCCACTCCTCTCCACTCCACTCCACTCCACTCCACTCCGTTTTCCTCCTCTCCACTACACTCCTCTCCACTCCACTCCACTCCACTCCACTCCACTCCACTCCACTCCACTCCACTCCACTCCACTCCACTCCACTCCACTCCACTCCACTCCACACCTCTCCACTCCACTCCACTCCACTCCACTCCGTTTTACTCCTCTCCACTCCACTCCACTCCACTCCACTCCACTCCACTCCACTCCACTCCACTCCACTCCACTCCACTCCACTCCACTCCACTCCACTCTACTCCACTCAACACCACACCTCTCCACTCCACTCCACTCCACTCCACTGCACTCCACTGCACTCCATTGCACTCCACTCCACTCCACTCCACTCCACTCCACTCCACTCCACTCCTCACCTCTCCACTCCACTCCACTCCACTCCACTTCGTTTTACGCCTCTCCACTCCACTCCACTCCACTCCACTCCACTCAACACCACACCTCTCCACTCCACTCCACTCCGCTCCGCACCACTCTACTCCACTCCACTCCACTCCACTCCTCTCCACACCACACCTCTCCACTCCACTACACTCCACTCCACTCCACACCTCTCCACTCCACTCCACTCCACTCCACTCCACTCCACTCCACTCCACTCTACTCTACTTCACTCCACTTCACTCCACTCCACTCCGTTTTACTCCTCTCCACTCCACTCCACTCCACTCCACTCCACTCCACTCCACTCCACTCCACTCCACTCCACACGTCTCCACTCCACACGTCTCCACTCCACTCCACTCCACTCTACTCCACTCGACTCCACTCTACTCCACTCCACTCCACTCCACTCCACTCCTCTCCACTCCACTCCACTCCACTCCACTCCACTCCGTTTTCCTCCTCTCCACTCCACTCCACTCCACTCCACTCCACTCCACTCCACTCCACTCCACTCCACTCCACTCCACTCCACTCCACTCCACTCCACACCTCTCCACTCCACTCCACTTCACTCCACTCCACTCCGTTTTACTCCTCTCCACTCCACTCCACTCCACTCCACTCCACTCCACTCCACTCCACTCCACTCCACTCCACTCCACTCCACTCCACTCCACTCCACTCCACTCCACACGTCTCCACTCCACTCCACTCCACTCTACTCCACTCGACTCCACTCCACTCCACTCCACTTAACTCCACTCCACTCCACTCCTCTCCACTCCACTCCACTCCACTCCACTCCGTTTTCCTCCTCTCCACTACACTCCTCTCCACTCCACTCCACTCCACTCCACTCCACTCCACTCCACTCCACTCCACTCCACTCCACTCCACTCCACTCCACTCCACTCCACTCCACTCCACTCCACTCCACACCTCTCCACTCCACTCCACTCCACTCCACTCCGTTTTACTCCTCTCCACTCCACTCCTCTCCACTCCACTCCACTCCACTCCACTCCACTCCACTCCACTCCACTCCACTCCACTCCACTCCACTCCACTCCGTTCTACTCCTCTCCACTCCACTCCACTCCACTCCACTCCACTCCACTCCACTCCACTCCACTCTACTCCACTCAACACCACACCTCTCCACTCCACTCCACTCCGCTCCGCACCACTCTACTCCACTCCACTCAACTCCTCTCCACTCCACTCCACTCCACTCCACTCCACTCCACACCACACCTCTCCACTCCACTCCACTCCAATCCACACCTCTCCACTCCACTCCACTCCACTCCACTCCACTCCACTCCACTCCGCTCCGCACCACTCTACTCCACTCCACTCCACTCCACTCCACTCCACTCAACTCCACTCCACTCCACTCCACTCCACTCCACTCCACTCCACGCCACTCCACACCACACCTCTCCACTCCACTCCACTCCACTCCACTCCACACCTCTCCACTCCACTCCACTCCACTCCACTCCACTCTACTCCACTCCACTCCACTCCACTCCACTCCACTCCACTCCACTCCACCCCACATCTCCACTCCACTCCACTCCACTCCACTCCACTCCACTCCACTCCACCCCACATCTCAACTCCACTCCACTCCACTCCACTCCACTCCACTCCGTTTTACTCCTCTCCACTCCACTCCACTGCACTCCACTCCACTCCACTCCACTCCACTCCACTCCTCTCCACTCCACTCCACTCCACTCCACTCCACTCCACTCCACTCCACTCCACACCTCTCCACTCTACTCCACTCAACACCACACCTCTCCACTCCACTCCACTCCGCTCCGCACCACTCTACTCCACTCCACTCAACTCCACTCCACTCCACTCCACTCCACACCACACCTCTCCACTCCACTCCACTCCACTCCACTCCACACCTCTCCACTCCACTCCACTCCACTCCACTCCGCTCCGCACCACTCTACTCCACTCCACTCCACTCCACTCCACTCCACTCAACTCCACTCCACTCCACTCCACTCCACTCCACTCCACTCCACACCACACCTCTCCACTCCACTCCACTCCACTCCACTCCACACCTCTCCACTCCACTCCACTCCACTCCACTCCACTCCACTCCACTCCACTCCACTCCACTCCACTCTGTTTTACTCCTCTCCACTCCACTCCACTGCACTCCACTGCACTCCACTGCACTCCACTCCACTCCACTCCACTCCACTCCACTCCACTCCACTCCACACGTCTCCACTCCACTCCACTCCACTCCACTCCACTCCACTCCACTCCACTCCACTCCACTCCACTCCACTCCACTCTGTTTTACTCCTCTCCACTCCACTCCACTGCACTCCACTGCACTCCACTGCACTTCACTCCACTCCACTCCACTCCACTCCACTCCACTCCACTCCACTCCACTCCGTTTTAAACCTCTCCACTCCACTCCTCTCCACTCCACTCCACTCCACTCCACTCCACTCCACTCCACTCCACTCCACTCCACTCCACGCCACTCCACGCCACTCCACTCCACTCCACTCCACACCTCTCCACTCCACTCCACTCCACTCCGTTTTACTCCTCTCCACTCCACTCCTCTCCACTCCACTCCACTCCACTCCACTCCACTCCACTCCACTCCACTCCACTCCACTCCACTCCACTCCACTCCACTCCACTCCACTCCACACCTCTCCACTCCACTCCACTTCACTCCACTCCGTTTTACTCCTCTCCACTCCACTCCTCTCCACTCCACTCCACTCCACTCCACTCCACTCCACTCCACTCCACTCCACTCCACTCCACTCCACTCCACTCCACTCCACTCCACTCCGTTTTACTCCTCTCCACTCCACTCCACTCCACTCCACTCCACTCCACTCCACACCACTCCACTCCACTCCACTCCACTCCACTCCACTCCACTCCACTCCGTTTTACTCCTCTCCACTCCACTCCTCTCCACTCCACTCCACTCCACTCCACTCCACTCCACTCCACTCCACTCCGTTTTACTCCTCTCCATTCCACTCCACTCCACTCCACTCCACTCCACTCCACACCACACCTCTCCACTCCAGTCCACTCCACTCCACACCTCTCCACTCCACTCCACTCCACTCCACTCCACTCCACTCCACTCCACTCCGCTCCGCACCACTCTACTCCACTCCACTCCACTCCACTCCACTCCACTCAACTCCACTCCACTCCACTCCACTCCACACCACACCTCTCCACTCCACACCACTCCACTCCACTCCACACCTCTCCACTCCACTCCACTCCACTCCACACCTCTCCACTCCACTCCACTCCACTCCACACCTCTCCACTCCACTCCACTCCACTCCACTCCACTCCACTCCACTCCACTCCACTCCACTCCACTCCACTCCGTTTTACTCCTCTCCACTCCACTCCACTCCACTCCACTCCACTCCACTCCACTCCACTCTGTTTTACTCCTCTCCACTCCACTCCACTCCACTCCACTCCACTCCACTCCACTCCACTCCACTCCACTCCACTCCACTCCACTCCACTCCACTCCACTCCACACCTCTCCACTCCACTCCACTCCACTCCACTCCACTCCACTCCACTCCGTTTTTCTCCTCTCCACTCCACTCCACTCCACTGCACTCCACTCCACTCCACTCCACTGCACTCCACTCCACACCTCTCCACTCCACTCCACTCCACTCCACTCCACTCCACTCCACTCCACTCCACTCCACTCCACTCCACTCCACTCCACTCCGTTTTACTTCTCTCCACTCCACTCCACTCCTCTCCACTCCACTCCACTCCACTCCACTCCACTCCACTCCACTCCACTCCACTCCACTCCACTCCACACCTCTCCACTCCACTCCACTCCACTCCACTCCGTTTTACTCCTGTCCACTCCACTCCACTGCACTCCACTGCACTCCACTGCACTCCACTCCACTCCACTCCACTCCACTCCACTCCACACCACACCTCTCCACTCCACTCCACTCCACACCTCTCCACTCCACTCCACTCCACTCCACACCTCTACACTCCACTCTACTCCACTCCACTCCACTCCACTCCACACCTCTCCACTCCACTCCACTCCACTCCTCTCCACTCCACTCCACTCCACTACACTCCACTCCACTCCACTCCACTCCACTCCACTCCACTCCACTCCACTCAATTTTACTCCTCTCCACTCCACTCCTCTCCACTCCACTCCACACCACTCCACTCCACTCCACTCCTCTCCTCTCAAGTCAACACCACACCTCTCCACTCCACTCCACTCCACTCCACTCCACTGCACTCCACTGCACTCCGCTCCACTCCACTCCACTCTACTCCACTCCACTCCACTTCACCTCACTCCAGTCCAGACCACACCACACCGCTCCACTCAATCCACTCCACTCCACTCCACTCCACTCCACTCCACTCCACTCCACTCCACTCCACTCCACTCCACTCCACTCCACTCCACTCCACTCCACTCCACTCCGTTTTACTCCTCTCCACTCCACTCCACTCCACTCCACTCCACACCTCTCCACTCCACTCCACTCCACTCCACTCCACTCCGTTTTTCTCCTCTCCACTCCACTCCACTCCACTGCACTCCACTCCACTCCACACCACACCTCTCCACACCACTCCACTCCACTCCACTCCACACCTCTCCACTCCACTCCACTCCACTCCACTCCACACCTCTCCACTCCACTCTACTCCACTCCACTCCACTCCACACCTCTCCACTCCACTCCACTCCACTCCACTCCTCTCCACTCCACTCCACTCCACTCCACTCCACTCCACTCCACTCCACTCCACTCCACTCCACTCAATTTTACTCCTCTCCACTCCACTCCTCTCCACTCCACTCCACACCACTCCACACCACTCCACTCCACTCCTCTCAAGTCAACACCACACCTCTCCACTCCACTCCACTCCAATCCACTCCACTGCACTCCACTGCACTCCGCTCCACTCCACTCCACTCTACTCCACTCCACTCCACTCCACTTCACCTCACTCCAGTCCACACCACACCACACCTCTCCACTCCACTCCACTCCACTCCACTCCACTCCGTTTTACTCCTGTCCAGTCCACTCCACTGCACTCCACTGCACTCCACTGCACTCCACTCCACTGCACTCCACTCCACTCCACTCCACTCCACTCCACTCCTCTCCACTCCACTCCACTCCACTCCACTCCACTCCACTCCACTCCACTCCACTCCACTCAATTTTACTCCTCTCCACTCCACTCCTCTCCACTCCACTCCACACCACTCCACACCACTCCACTCCACTCCTCTCAAGTCAACACCACACCTCTCCACTCCACTCCACTCCACTCCACTCCACTCCACTCCACTCCACTCCACTCCACTCCACTCCACTCCACTCCACACCACTCCACTCCACTCCACTCCACTCCACTCCACTCAACACCACACCTCTCCACTACACTCCACTCCACTTCACACCTCTCCACTCCACTCCACTCCACTCCACTCCACTTCACTCCACTCCACTCCGTTTTACTCCTCTCCACTCCACTCCACTCCACTCCACTCCACTCCACTCCACTCCACTCCACTCCACTCCACTCCACTCCACTCCACTCCACTCCACACGTCTCCACTCCACTCCACTCCACTCTACTCCACTCGACTCCACTCGACTCCACTCCACTCCACTCCACTCCACTCCTCTCCACTCCACTCCACTCCACTCCACTCCGTTTTCCTCCTCTCCACTACACTCCTCTCCACTCCACTCCACTCCACTCCACTCCACTCCACTCCACTCCACTCCACTCCACTCCACTCCACACCTCTCCACTCCACTCCACTCCACTCCACTCCACTCCACTCCACTCCACTCCACTCCACTCCACTCCACTCCACTCCACTCTGTTTTACTCCTCTCCACTCCACTCTACTGCACTCCACTGCACTCCACTGCACTCCACTGCACTCCACTCCACTCCACTCCACTCCACTCCGTTTTACACCTCTCCACTCCACTCCTCTCCACTCCACTCCACTCCACTCCACTCCACTCCACTCCACTCCACTCCACTCCACGCCACTCCACTCCACTCAACTCCACACCTCTCCACACCACTCCACTCCACTCCACTCCGTTTTACTCCTCTCCACTCCACTCCTCTCCACTCCACTCCACTCCACTCCACTCCACTCCACTCCACTCCACTCCACTCCACTCCACTCCACTCCACTCCACTCCACTCCGTTTTACTCCTCTCCACTCCACTCCACTCCACTCCACTCCACTCCACTCCACTCTACTCCACTCCACTCCACTCCACTCCACTCCACTCCACTCAACACCACACCTCTCCACTCCACTCCACTCCACTCCACTGCACTCCACTGCACTCCACTGCACTCCACTCCACTCCACTCCACTCCACTCCACTCCACACCTCTCCACTCCACTCCGTTTTACGCCTCTCCACTCCACTCCACTCCACTCCACTCCACTCCACTCAACACCACACCTCTCCACTCCACTCCACTCCGCTCCGCACCACTCTACTCCACTCCACTCCACTCCACTCCACTCCACTCCACTCCACTCCACTCAACACCACACCTCTCCACTACACTCCACTCCACTTCACACCTCTCCACTCCACTCCACTCCACTCCACTCCACTTCACTCCACTCCACTCCGTTTTACTTTTCTCCACTCCACTCCACTCCACTCCACTCCACTCCACTCCACTCCACTCCACTCCACTCAACACCACACCTCTCCACTCCACTCCACTCCACTCCACTGCACTCCACTGCACTCCACTGCACTCCACTCCACTCCACTCCACTCCACTCCACTCCACACCTCTCCACTCCACTCCGTTTTACGCCTCTCCACTCCACTCCACTCCACTCCACTCCACTCAACACCACACCTCTCCACTCCACTCCACTCCGCTCCGCACCACTCTACTCCACTCCACTCCACTCCACTCCACTCCACTCCACTCCACTCCACTCAACACCACACCTCTCCACTACACTCCACTCCACTTCACACCTCTCCACTCCACTCCACTCCACTCCACTCCACTTCACTCCACTCCACTCCGTTTTACTTTTCTCCACTCCACTCCACTCCACTCCACTCCACTCCACTCCACTCCACTCCACTCCACTCCACTCCGTTTTACTCCTCTCCACTCCACTCCACTCCACTCCACTCCACTCCACTCCACTCTACTCCACTCCACTCCACTCCACTCCACTCCACTCCACTCAGCACCACACCTCTCCACTCCACTCCACTCCACTCCACTGCACTCCACTGCACTCCACTGCACTCCACTCCACTCCACTCCACTCCACTCCACTCCACACCTCTCCACTCCACTCCGTTTTACTCCTCTCCACTCCACTCCACTCCACTCCACTCCACTCCACTCCACTCCACACCACTCCACTCCACTCCACTCCACTCCACTCCACTCCACTCCGTTTTACTCCTCTCCACTCCACTCCTCTCCACTCCACTCCACTCCACTCCACTCCACTCCACTCCACTCCACTCCGTTTTACTCCTCTCCATTCCACTCCACTCCACTCCACTCCACTCCACTCCACACCACACCTCTCCACTCCAGTCCACTCCACTCCACACCTCTCCACTCCACTCCACTCCACTCCACTCCACTCCACTCCACTCCACTCCGCTCCGCACCACTCTACTCCACTCCACTCCACTCCACTCCACTCCACTCAACTCCACTCCACTCCACTCCACTCCACACCACACCTCTCCACTCCACACCACTCCACTCCACTCCACACCTCTCCACTCCACTCCACTCCACTCCACACCTCTCCACTCCACTCCACTCCACTCCACACCTCTCCACTCCACTCCACTCCACTCCACTCCACTCCACTCCACTCCACTCCACTCCACTCCACTCCACTCCACTCCGTTTTACTCCTCTCCACTCCACTCCACTCCACTCCACTCCACTCCACTCCACTCCACTCTGTTTTACTCCTCTCCACTCCACTCCACTCCACTCCACTCCACTCCACTCCACTCCACTCCACTCCACTCCACTCCACTCCACTCCACTCCACTCCACTCCACTCCACACCTCTCCACTCCACTCCACTCCACTCCACTCCACTCCACTCCACTCCGTTTTTCTCCTCTCCACTCCACTCCACTCCACTGCACTCCACTCCACTCCACTCCACTGCACTCCACTCCACACCTCTCCACTCCACTCCACTCCACTCCACTCCACTCCACTCCACTCCACTCCACTCCACTCCACTCCACTCCACTCCACTCCACTCCGTTTTACTTCTCTCCACTCCACTCCACTCCTCTCCACTCCACTCCACTCCACTCCACTCCACTCCACTCCACTCCACTCCACTCCACACCTCTCCACTCCACTCCACTCCACTCCACTCCGTTTTACTCCTGTCCACTCCACTCCACTGCACTCCACTGCACTCCACTGCACTCCACTCCACTCCACTCCACTCCACTCCACTCCACACCACACCTCTCCACTCCACTCCACTCCACACCTCTCCACTCCACTCCACTCCACTCCACACCTCTACACTCCACTCTACTCCACTCCACTCCACTCCACTCCACACCTCTCCACTCCACTCCACTCCACTCCTCTCCACTCCACTCCACTCCACTACACTCCACTCCACTCCACTCCACTCCACTCCACTCCACTCCACTCCACTCAATTTTACTCCTCTCCACTCCACTCCTCTCCACTCCACTCCACACCACTCCACTCCACTCCACTCCTCTCCTCTCAAGTCAACACCACACCTCTCCACTCCACTCCACTCCACTCCACTCCACTGCACTCCACTGCACTCCGCTCCACTCCACTCCACTCTACTCCACTCCACTCCACTTCACCTCACTCCAGTCCAGACCACACCACACCGCTCCACTCAATCCACTCCACTCCACTCCACTCCACTCCACTCCACTCCACTCCACTCCACTCCACTCCACTCCACTCCACTCCACTCCACTCCACTCCACTCCACTCCGTTTTACTCCTCTCCACTCCACTCCACTCCACTCCACTCCACACCTCTCCACTCCACTCCACTCCACTCCACTCCACTCCGTTTTTCTCCTCTCCACTCCACTCCACTCCACTGCACTCCACTCCACTCCACACCACACCTCTCCACACCACTCCACTCCACTCCACTCCACACCTCTCCACTCCACTCCACTCCACTCCACTCCACACCTCTCCACTCCACTCTACTCCACTCCACTCCACTCCACACCTCTCCACTCCACTCCACTCCACTCCACTCCTCTCCACTCCACTCCACTCCACTCCACTCCACTCCACTCCACTCCACTCCACTCCACTCCACTCAATTTTACTCCTCTCCACTCCACTCCTCTCCACTCCACTCCACACCACTCCACACCACTCCACTCCACTCCTCTCAAGTCAACACCACACCTCTCCACTCCACTCCACTCCAATCCACTCCACTGCACTCCACTGCACTCCGCTCCACTCCACTCCACTCTACTCCACTCCACTCCACTCCACTTCACCTCACTCCAGTCCACACCACACCACACCTCTCCACTCCACTCCACTCCACTCCACTCCACTCCGTTTTACTCCTGTCCAGTCCACTCCACTGCACTCCACTGCACTCCACTGCACTCCACTCCACTGCACTCCACTCCACTCCACTCCACTCCACTCCACTCCTCTCCACTCCACTCCACTCCACTCCACTCCACTCCACTCCACTCCACTCCACTCCACTCAATTTTACTCCTCTCCACTCCACTCCTCTCCACTCCACTCCACACCACTCCACACCACTCCACTCCACTCCTCTCAAGTCAACACCACACCTCTCCACTCCACTCCACTCCACTCCACTCCACTCCACTCCACTCCACTCCACTCCACTCCACTCCACTCCACACCACTCCACTCCACTCCACTCCACACCACACCTCTCCACTCCAGTCCACTCCACTCCACACCTCTCCACTCCACTCCACTCCACTCCACTCCACTCCACTCCACTCCACTCCGCTCCGCACCACTCTACTCCACTCCACTCCACTCCACTCCACTCCACTCAACTCCACTCCACTCCACTCCACTCCACACCACACCTCTCCACTCCACACCACTCCACTCCACTCCACACCTCTCCACTCCACTCCACTCCACTCCACACCTCTCCACTCCACTCCACTCCACTCCACACCTCTCCACTCCACTCCACTCCACTCCACTCCACTCCACTCCACTCCACTCCACTCCACTCCACTCCACTCCACTCCACTCCGTTTTACTCCTCTCCACTCCACTCCACTCCACTCCACTCCACTCCACTCCACTCCACTCTGTTTTACTCCTCTCCACTCCACTCCACTCCACTCCACTCCACTCCACTCCACTCCACTCCACTCCACTCCACTCCACTCCACTCCACTCCACACCTCTCCACTCCACTCCACTCCACTCCACTCCACTCCACTCCACTCCGTTTTTCTCCTCTCCACTCCACTCCACTCCACTGCACTCCACTCCACTCCACTCCACTGCACTCCACTCCACACCTCTCCACTCCACTCCACTCCACTCCACTCCACTCCACTCCACTCCACTCCACTCCACTCCACTCCACTCCACTCCACTCCACTCCACTCCACTCCACTCCGTTTTACTTCTCTCCACTCCACTCCACTCCTCTCCACTCCACTCCACTCCACTCCACTCCACTCCACTCCACTCCACTCCACTCCACTCCACTCCACACCTCTCCACTCCACTCCACTCCACTCCACTCCGTTTTACTCCTGTCCACTCCACTCCACTGCACTCCACTGCACTCCACTGCACTCCACTCCACTCCACTCCACTCCACTCCACTCCACTCCACACCACACCTCTCCACTCCACTCCACTCCACACCTCTCCACTCCACTCCACTCCACTCCACACCTCTACACTCCACTCTACTCCACTCCACTCCACTCCACTCCACACCTCTCCACTCCACTCCACTCCACTCCTCTCCACTCCACTCCACTCCACTCCACTCCACTCCACTCCACTCCACTCCACTCCACTCCACTCCACTCCACTCAATTTTACTCCTCTCCACTCCACTCCTCTCCACTCCACTCCACACCACTCCACTCCACTCCACTCCTCTCCTCTCAAGTCAACACCACACCTCTCCACTCCACTCCACTCCACTCCACTCCACTGCACTCCACTGCACTCCGCTCCACTCCACTCCACTCTACTCCACTCCACTCCACTTCACCTCACTCCAGTCCAGACCACACCACACCGCTCCACTCAATCCACTCCACTCCACTCCACTCCACTCCACTCCACTCCACTCCACTCCACTCCACTCCACTCCACTCCACTCCACTCCACTCCACTCCACTCCACTCCACTCCACTCCACTCCGTTTTACTCCTCTCCACTCCACTCCACTCCACTCCACTCCACACCTCTCCACTCCACTCCACTCCACTCCACTCCACTCCGTTTTTCTCCTCTCCACTCCACTCCACTCCACTGCACTCCACTCCACTCCACACCACACCTCTCCACACCACTCCACTCCACTCCACTCCACACCTCTCCACTCCACTCCACTCCACTCCACTCCACACCTCTCCACTCCACTCTACTCCACTCCACTCCACTCCACACCTCTCCACTCCACTCCACTCCACTCCACTCCACTCCACTCCACTCCACTCCACTCCACTCCACTCCACTCCACTCAATTTTACTCCTCTCCACTCCACTCCTCTCCACTCCACTCCACACCACTCCACACCACTCCACTCCACTCCTCTCAAGTCAACACCACACCTCTCCACTCCACTCCACTCCAATCCACTCCACTGCACTCCACTGCACTCCGCTCCACTCCACTCCACTCTACTCCACTCCACTCCACTCCACTTCACCTCACTCCAGTCCACACCACACCACACCTCTCCACTCCACTCCACTCCACTCCACTCCACTCCGTTTTACTCCTGTCCAGTCCACTCCACTGCACTCCACTGCACTCCACTGCACTCCACTCCACTGCACTCCACTCCACTCCACTCCACTCCACTCCACTCCTCTCCACTCCACTCCACTCCACTCCACTCCACTCCACTCCACTCCACTCCACTCCACTCAATTTTACTCCTCTCCACTCCACTCCTCTCCACTCCACTCCACACCACTCCACACCACTCCACTCCACTCCTCTCAAGTCAACACCACACCTCTCCACTCCACTCCACTCCACTCCACTCCACTCCACTCCACTCCACTCCACTCCACTCCACTCCACTCCACACCACTCCACTCCACTCCACTCCACTCCACTCCACTCAACACCACACCTCTCCACTACACTCCACTCCACTTCACACCTCTCCACTCCACTCCACTCCACTCCACTCCACTTCACTCCACTCCACTCCGTTTTACTCCTCTCCACTCCACTCCACTCCACTCCACTCCACTCCACTCCACTCCACTCCACTCCACTCCACTCCACTCCACTCCACTCCACACGTCTCCACTCCACTCCACTCCACTCTACTCCACTCGACTCCACTCGACTCCACTCCACTCCACTCCACTCCACTCCTCTCCACTCCACTCCACTCCACTCCACTCCGTTTTCCTCCTCTCCACTACACTCCTCTCCACTCCACTCCACTCCACTCCACTCCACTCCACTCCACTCCACTCCACTCCACTCCACTCCACTCCACTCCACTCCACTCCACACCTCTCCACTCCACTCCACTCCACTCCACTCCACTCCACTCCACTCCACTCCACTCCACTCCACTCCACTCCACTCCACTCTGTTTTACTCCTCTCCACTCCACTCTACTGCACTCCACTGCACTCCACTGCACTCCACTGCACTCCACTCCACTCCACTCCACTCCACTCCGTTTTACACCTCTCCACTCCACTCCTCTCCACTCCACTCCACTCCACTCCACTCCACTCCACTCCACTCCACTCCACTCCACTCCACTCCACGCCACTCCACTCCACTCAACTCCACACCTCTCCACACCACTCCACTCCACTCCACTCCGTTTTACTCCTCTCCACTCCACTCCTCTCCACTCCACTCCACTCCACTCCACTCCACTCCACTCCACTCCACTCCACTCCACTCCACTCCACTCCACTCCACTCCACTCCGTTTTACTCCTCTCCACTCCACTCCACTCCACTCCACTCCACTCCACTCCACTCCACTCTACTCCACTCCACTCCACTCCACTCCACTCCACTCCACTCAACACCACACCTCTCCACTCCACTCCACTCCACTCCACTGCACTCCACTGCACTCCACTGCACTCCACTCCACTCCACTCCACTCCACTCCACTCCACACCTCTCCACTCCACTCCGTTTTACGCCTCTCCACTCCACTCCACTCCACTCCACTCCACTCCACTCCACTCAACACCACACCTCTCCACTCCACTCCACTCCGCTCCGCACCACTCTACTCCACTCCACTCCACTCCACTCCACTCCACTCCACTCCACTCCACTCAACACCACACCTCTCCACTACACTCCACTCCACTTCACACCTCTCCACTCCACTCCACTCCACTCCACTCCACTTCACTCCACTCCACTCCGTTTTACTTTTCTCCACTCCACTCCACTCCACTCCACTCCACTCCACTCCACTCCACTCCACTCCGTTTTACTCCTCTCCACTCCACTCCACTCCACTCCACTCCACTCCACTCCACTCTACTCCACTCCACTCCACTCCACTCCACTCCACTCCACTCAGCACCACACCTCTCCACTCCACTCCACTCCACTCCACTGCACTCCACTGCACTCCACTGCACTCCACTCCACTCCACTCCACTCCACTCCACTCCACACCTCTCCACTCCACTCCGTTTTACTCCTCTCCACTCCACTCCACTCCACTCCACTCCACTCCACTCCACTCCACACCACTCCACTCCACTCCACTCCACTCCACTCCACTCCACTCCACTCCACTCCGTTTTACTCCTCTCCATTCCACTCCACTCCACTCCACTCCACTCCACTCCACACCACACCTCTCCACTCCAGTCCACTCCACTCCACACCTCTCCACTCCACTCCACTCCACTCCACTCCACTCCACTCCACTCCACTCCGCTCCGCACCACTCTACTCCACTCCACTCCACTCCACTCCACTCCACTCAACTCCACTCCACTCCACTCCACTCCACACCACACCTCTCCACTCCACACCACTCCACTCCACTCCACACCTCTCCACTCCACTCCACTCCACTCCACACCTCTCCACTCCACTCCACTCCACTCCACACCTCTCCACTCCACTCCACTCCACTCCACTCCACTCCACTCCACTCCACTCCACTCCACTCCACTCCACTCCGTTTTACTCCTCTCCACTCCACTCCACTCCACTCCACTCCACTCCACTCCACTCTGTTTTACTCCTCTCCACTCCACTCCACTCCACTCCACTCCACTCCACTCCACTCCACTCCACTCCACTCCACTCCACTCCACTCCACTCCACTCCACTCCACTCCACTCCACTCCACTCCACACCTCTCCACTCCACTCCACTCCACTCCACTCCACTCCACTCCACTCCGTTTTTCTCCTCTCCACTCCACTCCACTCCACTGCACTCCACTCCACTCCACTCCACTGCACTCCACTCCACACCTCTCC